>JAMWFC010000030.1:0-15310 GCA_027475525.1 Macrolepiota albuminosa | reverse complement strand
TTTCATTTTTTCAAGGGTCAATGTACAAAATATGTGTGTACCTCTTTGTGTCTGGCCGTAAAAAATTGATGTATGATGGTTGAACGTTGAAGTGCTGCTCGAGGCCCGGGAAGCTCCCGACACATCACAAAGCGTGAAATAATGGAATCTGGAAAATCATTAGCTTATGTATATTTTTCTCACGTTTTCCATACATTCTGCTCGACAGAGATTTTCCTCTCGCAGAACTCTCAACAATTGACATTACTGAGAGATTTTGCTGACACAAGAATCTATCATACGGACTTAGAGAAAAAACAATTGCAATTGATCAGTTTAAATGCACGCACGCGCATGCGCACGGTGCGTGCGTGCGCGCACTCGTATATATGCAAGAACTTGATTGTCTTCCCCCATCCCATGCCCATAGCCACACTCACCAAGTTCTCCCTCATTCAATTCATCCATGTCTACGGTACACGGCGCACTGCGGGTTCCTTGTTTCTGCGATGCCTGCAAGAGGCACCCAGACGGCTTCATTTAAAATCTGATTGCTCAATGCAAAGCAAGCTGAGTTTGCAGTCAAAAAGTACTGTTCTCATCATTGCATAAGTGCTGGGATCATGATAGCCATGACAATGCTGCAGAATCTGTGTAATTCCTAATGGTGCCATGGACTTGCTTAGTCATTGATTAGATATACCTAATGGGGTATTTCAGGGTTCGAAATCTTAAGACATAAAAAATCTGTCCAAATAGCTCAGCAGCCCCTTTAAATCTGAACATATTCCGAGAGTGTCAAGAGAAAATACAAGATTTTGAGGGAGGAGATAGTATTTGGTGCGCCTGACTGGACAAAACTATTTTCCTCCCCTATTCAATTTGCGCAGTCGTAGTTTCTGCTTAACAAGGCCACAAGCTCATTCATTGTCTTTGCCGATTTTGCATTTAACATTACATAATCATAAAAACTTACTTTTGCATTTATCATTACTTAAGCCAGCCTCAACATACTCAAGGTCAATGACGGCGGCACCAAAAACGATCTTATGAACAGGATCAAGCGCCATCTTGAAGTCAATCCTGATCTGGAGAAGGATCTTTCTTCTTCGGACTTTTTGGAAATCGCCACAGGCGAAGCATGCAGCCTCAGCATGCTGTCTTTCAGTATGCTCATATCTTGATCTCGCCTTACTACAGCTTATCTGCCATTGAGCACAGGCGAAGCCTCTAGGGGTTGATGCGTGGTTCTTCTTGATTCTGTACGTGAACCTACTCCTATCAACGACTTGCATGACGTTTCCATGTTCTTGAAGAATCCGGTGTCGACACCCGAACACTCACCACAACGGGCTGTTGCTATCATGCCCAGGAGTCTACCTCCGCTTCCTCCAAGCTCTATGAAAGCATTGTACAGTGTCTGTCCGCAACACCAAATGTTGACACGCTCACAAGGAGACTGAGTTGCTGCAGAATAGTGTCGAGCTGTTGGAGCAGTTCCGTGGGGTGCGTGCCATGGTCCTGAGACATAACTACAGTTCCTCTCTAATTTGAGGAATGTGTGGTCTGCCACAGCCGTCATCGAATATTTTTTATATAATGTACACCGTGATACCTCGGAAAACTGGCAAAGTGAGTCAACTCTGACTCCTTAAGGCTCCTGTCTCCTGACACTTGCCAGGTTCTCCTCTTTCAAATGCAAGATACGATGATCGCTTTTACACAGGTGGGATCATTTCCAAAGCAGCGAAAGTGTCTTTTCCTGGCCAGTGGACAAGCTGACGGTGTTCATTCCTCTGACTGAGACACTCCTGACCAAGTTGCCAGCCCAAGATCTCCAGAAAATTTTCAGAGAAAAGGGTGAGATTATCAACTTCCAACACGAAATGGCCGAGGAGGGTCTGAAGGAAGTACTAGGGGAGGTGGAGAATAAAGTTGAAAGTGGGGAGATTGAAGGTGCTGGTAAGCCATAATCTCCTGTTCAAGCACGTGTCACAAGGATCTAACTGATTGGAAGAGTATAAACAAATGAGGAATCTACTTATCCAGCTTTGTCAAATCTGCGATCAGTGAGTATTCGAGGTCGAGATGCCCTAACGTTCTCTGGCCTGCACTCATATCTGGCAACTTCAGTCCATATCTCCTTCAGGACGCTGAGCCAGAACCAATCTTTCTAGCAGGAAAAAGTATTCTCATCTTTTCGGTAAGCAACCTTTTTTTCAAAGCTTTCTCACTTGGTAGCCGTTGACAAATTCCGCGTTAGCAATGGACAGGGTGAGGAGTACAATTTCCAACTCGAAATAATCACTATTCTTACTTGCTATTTAGAATGCTCGACATCATAAAAGATTTTATGGTTTTGCGTTCGATTCCTTTTGCCCGCTTGGACGGAAGAACGTCCAGACCACGTTGTTCCCTCGATATCAAACTGGTAAAGCAGTCTCATTGAAGTCTGTTCAACCTATATTGATAATATTGTACAAAGTTCCAGCAAGATAAATCTCATAAGAACATGCTACGATGACCTGTTTCGTACTCAACATCTTTCAAAGCTTACAAGGTGTTCTTGATTATCTGACAATCATACCTCGACTGAGAAACTTTTTAGGCTCAACGGTTGCAAATGCCTTGAGATTGGCTACAATCGATTTAGAGCAAATCGAATTGTGGAAAGGCTGTAGACTCCGGACCGGGAGCAACTTTGGGGTCTGCATGAGCACTAAAGTTAGCGAAAGAGACTTACCCTTCAACGAACATCATGTTTTCCTTTGCCACGATTTGGCTCAACCACAGGGCACGTTCGTCGTTGCTTGATGGGCACCATTTCAGGTGGCATACGCTGGATGTCAGGGAGGAGGGAAACAAGTACGTGTTGGAAGCAGAGCTGCCTGGGGTGCGGAAGGACAACGTCGAGATGCAGATTGGTGATGCAGGGAAAAGCGTGACGATTGAGGGGAAGGTTGTTGACACCACGAAGGATGAGCCTGAGGGTGGTGAGTGACTGTGTGTGTGTGCTGGGATGACGTTGCTGACTAGCGCAGAGGGCAGCACTGCTGTGACTAATGCAGCGGCGACAGTCGAGGGCAGGCACAAGATCTCATCTGAACGGACATTCATGCACAATGCATCATTTCGGCGGACAGTGTGGCTGGCTTGGCTAGTAGACAGCCATGATGTAAATCTGATGCGAACCTTATCTCGCTTCAGAGACCATACCTGTCCCTATACCTCTCAGCGAGGCCATCAGCCTTTGCGCCCAGAAGGAAAAAGAAGCCCAAGAGTCTGACCACCGCCCTATCATTATCATCCCGTCCCTCCATGTCACTTTCCGCCCCGAAGAAAGCCAAAAGCCAGCCCAATGGCACTACACCAAAACACGACAAGCGCTCGACCAAGGAACCACATCCCACCAGCAATCCTGCAGACAGCGACGGCACCAACAGCGAGTGGACAGACACATGGCCCCCACGGCCTAGTGGCTGACCTGCCATATCTGCCTACAACGGCCGTCTGTCTCTCACGCTGAGACCATCACCCCTTTCCAACGGCCACAGCGTCAGCGCTGCGCCCTCCCGCTCCAGTAACATCACACCTGCACAATCCCACGATCTGACCAGCGACTTTTATCCTCACCGCCTTCTACCTATTCACATTGGTTGCGTCTGCTCCTATTGACACTCGAGATGTTTATGTAACCCCTGTTTTGTATCCCCATGCCGGGACCGTCTGGGAAGCAGGATCAACCCATAGTGTTACCTGGTACGGACAAAAGGCGATCTGCATCCCGACAGATGACTGATATATTCTGATTAGATTGCCTTGCTTTGGATGCCGTTGAGTCTGGATCAATCTCACAACTGCTCCAATTATCACAATTGCCATTCTTTGGGCAGCAGTGTCTCGGTGCTACTCAAATACGAAACAGAATTGTTGGAACGGATAATATCAAGCCATACTACATCTTGATTCTCTTCATTACTTTGGCCTACATGGTGATAACCTTGGACATTATCGGAGCTTCATGAACTTTAGGTTGGAGCACCGACTTTTTTGGTGGACATATGACTGGCAGCACGACGAGAGTTGGGAGGTATACAAGGGTTACTGGTTATTGAGCTGGAGTAGAGGTTTGACCTGAGGAATAACTCATGGCTTGCCATTGTGGATAGATATAATTTAAGTATCATTGTTTTTTGTCAGGAAGGTGATACTTTGAAGTGAGTGGACAATGTGATCAACTGTGGTCATGTAAAAGTCATGCTTAAAATTGCCTTTTGGGGATTTTGTGAATCGTCAGACTACGATTCACAAACATGTCAACCTTCATCAACATGGATCTGCACATCTCAAATTCTTCAATTCCTTAATTCTTACGGGATCTTCAGCTTGTTTATGATCATTTTGGAGATGATATACCTGCTTTGGCTGCTATTCATTCTCACCTCACACCTTTTGGTGCCGATCACTTACCAAATGATAAAATCTCATTGACTCTGACTGAAACTTCTACTTTTTCTTCAAATTCTGCTATTCAGGCTTCTGCTCTCTCTCATACTTGTTCTCTTTCTGTCAATGACTCTGCAATGGATACTATGGAACCCAACATCTTAAACCACTCCGACTTTCTGGCCAGTGATTTGGCAGACTTTCCTGAGCCATCTTCTCTCCATCTTAGGAAGACAAAAAAGAGGATGATTTCTCAATCAGTAGTGGAAACCAGTGATGAGGAGGAGGAGAGTAGGGTAATAAAAAAAAAGAAGAAGATGAATAGGAATGATACCGAGAGAAAACCTAAAAAAGGCAAAGGAGCTGGAGCTGCTAGAAAGGCTGTAGAAAAGGCATTAAATGGTGATGAAATTCATCAGGAATTCAAGAAAAAATCCAAGGCAAAAAAGCTATCACAATGGGTGCAAGATGGCAAACCTCCTGAGTTGACCAGTAGAGGAAGAATAATTTTGGCTAAGATAGCCAATATAAATTCTGGTATTTTTCAAAAAGTCTTTTTCCTTCTTGCTTACTGATATAAATTCAGATGCTAACAAAGAGTCTCTCTCCTCCATCATCACTACTCTTCAGGCTCAGCTCCAGACATTGGAATCAACTACTGAAAGCCAATTTGAGACTATCTGTACTGAGGATAGTTTAAACTCAAATTTGAAAAACCCTTCTGATTTCTTGATCAAATTGGCTGGCCATTGCAATTCAAGGCAAAACAAAAATCACCTGAGTTCTTTTTGGTTTATGATATCTCTTCTTCAATTACATGCTGTCCTTGAACAGTAAGTTTTTTTCTTAACTTTATGTGCTGTTTTTCAAAAAAGAAATCTAGTATCAAATCTACTGGAGTCAAAATTCAAAATAACAATATTGCTAGATCTGCTAGAGTTAATATCAAGCTTTTTTCAGATTGGATTTCTTCTGCCAATAGATTGGCATATTTAGCTGCAGCAGGTTATTTTTTTTATCTTTTGTATATAATCAGTTTTCTTATCTTTAAATTAGGTACTCTATATATTCTTCTTTTGATTGCAGCTTTAAATATGAAAACTATAATTACTACTCGAGGTGGCTCTGTCAATGAAGATATTTATGGTATAGGATTTGCATTACAAAATCCTCAAGGTATTCATTAAGTTTTCTAGAGTTAAAATTTTTCTAATATCATATTTTAGATGATAAAGCAGGACTTCTTGTGAAAAAAATTCTTATTCCAGCAATTCTCAATGTGGCTTCACTTTATTTCCCTCCTATTCTCCTACCTTCTCCACAAGGCATTGTTAATCTTGCTGATTGAAATTGCTCAAAGACTGGATCTTTGCTGGATTCCTTAGCCAAAGGGTATGTATTTTTTAACTCAAGATTGAAAATATCCAACAATGTAATTAGCTATTTTCCTCTTCCTCCTCCAAGCTCTGAATGGAACTTGTTATCTCCATATCTGGCACCACCAGAAATGTCTTTTCTTGCTGAAGACACTTTGCTTATCAAGTCTTTTTATGAATTTATCAAAGAAGCATATCCTATTCTGCATCAGGATATAAAACACTGGACTTTTAATCAGCATCATTTGGCTGAACAGGCTTTTTTGGCTCAAAATATAGATGATCTCAGAAGTCAAGTAAGTCTATAATAATTATCTTCTTTAGCTTTTTTATCAATTTATCTTTAGTTTTCAAGTGTTACTCACAAAGGGCATGGAAATTACATTAAATTTCACTCAGATATTTGTCAAGGGTATTTTTCAGTCTAAATAATTTGATATTTTTTTACTGATAGTGGTTTTTTTAGAAAAACTTTTTCTATTCAAGATTCAACAGGAAAATTTTTAGGACTTTTGCTTCCTCATTTTCCTCTTCTTTATCCTGATTACAATAATCAGTTGATATCCACTATTCAAGCTGTTTTTCCAAAACTATTTGTAGAAAAAAGTTCAAAAGAACCTGGCTATAACTATGATTCCTATCATTATTCTTTTTACAACAGATATGCTGAACAGGTGAGTTTGATTGTTAAATGTGAAAAATAAGTTATTTAAATTTAAAATTAGGAAAAAGGAGCTCCAAGTGAAATTCATGCTCATTATCTTCATAGAAAAGGTAACAGAGCCAATCATGGTCAACGTGTACCTAGATCTTCTTGGGAGATCCAAGAAGACCTGGAGGAGTATGATATTTTGGCTGAGTTTCTTCAAAAATTATTTGATTTCATTCAAAAAAATGTGAGTTACTTAACACTGAAAAAAAATGACTACTTTCCTCAACTTGTAAATTTTAGTTACAGCATCATTTACCTCAAGAATACAATGACATTCAAGTCTATGTTCAACAACTACCTTTGGACACTAGGAGTCCAGCTTATTCATTTGGAGGCTTTGTTGTCAATTTTTGTGTTGCAACAGATGGTCATTGTGATATTGGAGATCTTCTCCTTTGTGTTGTCATACCTTTTGGAAATTTTGAAGGAGGAGAACTTTGTCTCTATGAATTGGGTTTGGTGATAGACTTGGCACCTTTAACTGCCTTCATCTTTCCCTCTTCAGATGTCACACACTTCAATTTACACTTTCAGGGAACTAGGGGTTCTTTAGTTTTACATAGCGATCGTCAAGGAAAAACTTGGATAGTTGATCGTAATGGGTGGAGTCATATCAAAAAGAAATGCTACACAGTTTAATAGTAATAACCAGAGTTCATATTAATGTAGTATTGGTTAGTCTTACTATAACAAGTACAACAAAAGGTGACACTTGATAATACCTCTGGCCAGGGCAAGGACATAGAGCTCGGGGGTCTGCGCCAGTCGCTCGTTGACGGCGTTTTCCACCTTGTCAGGCATTTAGCACGGCAACATGGCAAGCACAACACTCACTTTGCTCGTATCTCGTTGTGGTCTGTACTTGTAATTTTCCATTGGCTGCACATCATGGTCCAAGGCGGGAGTTTGAATCTTCCTCTCATCACTGTTCCTTAGATGCTCCGCCCTCACTGCCCATGATTGCAACCACCTCTCTGACCCATTTATCATCATCTCCTTCTTGGCCACTCGTCATCAGACTCCTGTTGCCCGACGCACCGTTGACCCCGTCTATACCCCATGACGCAACCTGATCCATCTCACCGCCACCCCCAGTCTCGGTGCCCTCGAGATGGTCGTCTGGGACAAGGACACTCTGGGCAAAGACTACCTCGGCGAGGCTGCCATTCCCCTCCAAGACTGATTTGCAGACGGCAGAGGCGTTGCCTGGGAAGACCTCTCCAACAAAGTCCATGTCTTTTGCCCCCTCAAGACGACTCCTGACTGTCACAGCCTTTCACCATCCACCTCGAGTCAACCCGGGTAGGCGCGGTGGTCACAGGCAAGGTCACAATCAAACTCAGTCTCGTCAAGCCTGCCCAGCCCGTGGACCTACAACTTGATCAAATCTATGCAGAGCTCCTCAAACGCTCCCGTCTGTCCCTTGTCTCAGCCCCGCCCACCCAAGGCATCGGCACAATCTCCTCCAGCTCTGTCCTTGAGGACAACGGAGGCCTCTCCTCTGACAAAGCAGAGGACGACGACAAATCTGACTCAGACTTTGTCAACGCCTCTCGCCTCACTGTACAGCCCGACCCTACCCCAGTCACCCCAAAACTGCCCTTTTCTCCGTTTTCAAAGAAATTCACCATCCCCATCCGCTGTATTTCTGGCTTTGCGTCTCCCCCCAATGATGACAAAAAGAGGCTGTTTAGTGTAAAAAGAGCACATTACAGGCATTGTCATGCTCGAAGTCTTGCGTGCCCAGGATCTGCCAAGGCTCAAAAATAGTAAGTTTCTCCCTTGTCATCCAACCTTGACTCTGAATCCAGCTGAGGGTGCATGACTGGGACAAGATGAGCAGCAACAATTTCATCAGCGAAGCTGGGTTTGAGGTTAGTTTCATGATGTACTCTCTCGCTCTAGCTTATACACACACAGGTCCAAGACCTCATCGACAAAGCCCTGCAGAAGAATCCAGCAACGGGGCTCTACGACTCTGAATCCGGGGAGCAAGAAATAGTCGATCTTAAGCTGCGTCTCGAGAACAAGAAGCCAGCCGAGTGGGAGGGACAGCACCACCCCATCATCTACATCCAGTCAGCCCTTGTCCATGTCACTATATAATCTAAATCACCTACTCACCCATCGACACAGCGCAAAGTACCAGCCCTACGACCTGCTGCGGCACCGCTTCTGGCAGAACTACCTCACACAATATGACACAGACGACATGCACGCGATCTTGCACATAGAGCTGACGTCGCTACTTGACTTGTTGGAGTTGACACTGACACACGATACCGTCGATATGTTCTGGTTTGAGCGGGGGAAGAAACTGCATGTCGACGAGTTGTTTGTTGAGGATGTGATCAAGAGTCTTGAGGCGGTGCTTGGGCAGCCTGAGCGCGAACGGAGGAGGGTCAGGGAGCATGCACATGCTCCTGGGGATGTGAGCACGAGCACAAGCATGACGAGCGAGAGTCAGACGCCCGCTGTGATGGTGCAAGGACAAGGACAAGGATAAGGACGAGAGGAGCCAAAGACACCGCTGAAACTTGATCTTGATCTTAGTACTATGGATTTTGGCATGGCCGTCGTAGATCCAGGAAGTTATTCGTTGTCTGCGTATTCAAGTGACGATGCAGGAGAGGGCGGGGTGGCGGTTGGGCTTTTGCCGTCTCTGTCTCCAAGGAGTCCCAGCATAGGATTGGTGGCGCCTGCCGTGCCTGCACAGACGAAGACAAAGAAATGCAGCTAGTTCTGGCGTCGGACCCTGCGCTCCCACTTCCAGCATCTTTGTTGTCGTTGCTGTCCAATCCAGCATCCGCATCTCTATCTCTATCAAGCTCCTCCGACGTTGCTGAGCGTGTGATCAACGTCAAGAGCTGTCCATTATGCCACTGGCCACGGCTGAGTGACAAGGCCGAGGTGGACATCATCACACACATGGTGGTGTGTGCGAGCATGGATTGGGGCAAAATTGGGAGGATCATTGTGGGTGAGTACGTTACTGCTAGTCAGGTGCAGAAGAAGTGGTATATGCGCGTTTATCCATGCAATTTGTATCTGTTCTAAATACTGAATAATTGATAAGCTACCTCTTGAACTTAGGTGGAGCTTACAGGGAAGTGATGGTGAATCGTTGTCTGACGATTCATGAAATCTCCAAAAGGCAATTTTAAGCATGACTTTTGCATGATCACACTTTTACCATACAACTTGTATCTACTCAAGAGCATAACTCTTTTTTTCTGGTCTTTCTTCTTGCCATGGCTATTCCGTTGGACAATATACGGATTGCCTTTGAGAAGCTAAAGTGGGCTGTAGATGTTGCATTGAGGACTCAATTGGGTGATGCTGCTCGACTGGGAGAACAAAAGAGACTTTGCTTGCAATTCTTTGAACAGCTAAATCAGGTAAGCACTTTGTTATTCTATATATTCAAATATACTCATTCTGTTGCATAGCATGCTCATTTGCTGTCACCTGAAGAATACCAGACCATATACCAGAGTGTGGACGACATGATAGTTTCTTTAGATGATGCCACTTTTTTATCGATTGATTATCCCGACACATCATCTCCTTTATTGGACAGCAATAGAGTGGTAAATGGACTACCTGGATGCCCTTGCATAGATATCAGACCAGATGACCTTGCTTTATTGTCTTTGGGACGCACTACCCACAAGCAAATTGCAGCTCTCTATGGATGTAGTGCCCAGACTATACGTCGCAGACTCATTGAATATGAGCTCTCACTTCCTGGTCCACCTGTTTATACCCATTATCAACAGCCTGATGGAACGATACAGCGCTACTATGCTCCTGGTGTATCTGCTGACTTGTCTCAGCTTTCTGATCAAGAACTTGATGCTGCTATTCTTGATATATATGAACAGTTTCCTTCTTTTGGCAGATAAATGATTGATAGATATTTACTTCATCTTGGTGAACGTGTTCCACGCCAGCGCATCATAGACTCTTACAGTCGTGTTATTGGCCCTTCTACCCTAACATTTGCTCCTCATCGAATACAACGCCGTGTCTATTCTGTTCCAGGTCCAAACTCACTTTGGCATCATGATGGTCAGCATGGTAAGCGTTTATTCAATAAAGAATGATTTTTTGACTAAAGTTATAAACAGGTCTTATTCGATGGAAAATCATTATTCATGCCTTTATTGATGGATTTTCACGGTTCTTACTTGGTATTCGGGCACATAACAACAATCGAGCTGAGACTGTTCTCAACCTATTTGAGGATATTGCAGCAATTTTTGGATATCCAAGCCAAGTTAGAGGAGACCATAGTACAGAAAATCTTATGGTTGCTGTCCGAATGGAAGAAGTTAGAGGATCAGGTCGTGGTTTTTATATTTGAGGAAGGTCAGTTGCATTTTTTATATTAAAAGTTAATTTAAAAACTCAGCTGATTGGCTATAGGAGCATTCACAATATTCGAGTAGAACGCTTGTGGGTTGATGTTACTCGTGGAGTCAGCAAAAAGTGGAAAGATTTTTTCCGTCACCTTGAAGTACACGATGGGCTTGATGTCAACAATGATGCACATATCTGGCTTCTACACTATCTATTTCTCAGCGCCATCAATATCAATCTTGAAGTATGGGCTGATGTCTGGAACCATCATGTTCTTGGTCGCCGAAATGACTCTCATCAGTCTCCAAGAAACATGTTTATTTACGGAATGCAAGAAAATGGCTTGCAAGGATTGCACATCGATGAAACTATTGATGGAGATTTAGAAGGCTTTGGTGTTGATTGGAACGATATTGATAATAATCAATTGAGGAACCACCACAATGCTCACAATATCGATAACGGTGAAGCTGAAAATCCGTTTACTCTTTCTCAGCCTGACCACCTATCTCATGTCGAAGTACTTGATCCTCGATGTCCATTTTCACTTAGACAACTCGAAATCTTTGAAAGACATCTCAATAAACTTCCAATAGTTCATTCTCAAGATATGCACTCTCGACGGCTACTTTGGATAGATTCACTTTCGATAGCAACAGATATTCTTAGTTTGCAATAAAAAATCATCAATTTTGCTTTTATAAATTGTAATATGAATAACTAAGTCTATTACTGTTGCATTCAATTTCTACATTCTATATTATGAGAATGTTAGCTATTATATCTCATTGTATTCAATTTCAAGGATACTATGGAACCATATGTCAAAGAGAGTCGAAACGTTATCAGGTGTAGTTAAAGATTCTTGATCAAGGAGACTTTTCATATTATCGTCAAGTAAAATCTCCATAGTTTCATGCAAACATGGATCAATGCTCCCTGTCCAAGTAATAAGTATGCTAAAATAGAGTAAAATGCAAAAAAGACATACACTAAATTTGGCAGTTGGAATTGAAATGGGAAATGCATCGACAAATCGAACCTATAAATTGATAAGTATAGTGAGTATTTATTATATATATGACATTAACTCACTACTAGTCGTTGGTTTTTAGGATCACCGAGGTATTCAGATCCTGTCCAACCCTTTAACAAATGACGAGCTCGATACAAAACATCGATATTATCATTCTGTATAATCAGAGCACCATCACCTTGAGGAGTTCCTAAGCCTCGAAGATATCGACCTATGGCTTGCCGAAATCGCTCTTCATAAGTGATATGATGTGGTAATATATGAGTAGGATCATTAGAAAAATCAATTCTTTGAACGATCTGTTCAGAATTAATAATTTTTCTTCCACCACAAAGATACTTGAATATCGAAAGAGTAGTTTCAGGGAAATAACTGAAAGTCTATCAGAGATATAATCGATTAAAATCAGCAAAACTTACTTCGTCTACAGGCTTCTCTGAAAATACTTGTAAAAAGCCTTGTTTGATAGTTGTAATGACAACATGATTTTCGATATGAGTATACCCTATTGTTCCAAACAACATGGCACATAGAAGCTGCTTGCGAATCATTTCAATGAAATCTTCACGATCTGAAGATTCTAGACGTGATCGAACATAAGCAATCTTGATAAAGTATAAGAATATGTATATCAAAATATAATTGTAACGCACAGGAGTATTTGGCAAATATTCAATCACCATCGCCATGAGATCAGAAGTAACATTTAAAAGCGACGGATGCTGAGGAGGCCAAGAAGACAGTCTAGTCAATATATCTGGTGCCATTCTATCCAGAAATACTGCATCGATAGCAGTATCAAATCCATGAAGAAGAAGCAGTAACAAAAAAGGTAATATCGGCATGAATGATATTTCGTGAAGTAATGATAAAGCTAGAACAAAGCCATAGGCTGCTTGAAGAGCACTGTCGTTGGTGGTGTTCCAATCACGAAGGATAGATGTCTGATATATATCTCCGAGGATGGACATCCAGTGATCTTCTTGTATAATCATCGTTTTTATGAGAGCAGCCCATGCAGAGCGAACAGGTCCATTGCCAATACTAGGGCCTCTAAAAAGTTACTATTATTACATCGAATCAAAAATAAAATTGACATGAACATACATTTTGATGCAAAAGCGAGTGCCTAAGAAAGCTTTTTTATTAGCATTAGTGCAAACGATGTCAGGCTCTAGTCAAAGAAGAGGCAGATTATTCGTGATTGAAAAAATTATTGAGAATAATGTCTCTCCTGCTTGTTTTTCTGTCGAGACTTGAATTTGAAGTTCATCGTCCTCGTCCAAGGTATGGAGATACAAACTAGCCTCTAATTGAAATTTGCGAAATAAATAGCAATCTTGTAAAGGAGTCGAAGATCTTGATGTTAGAGACACTTCAATAGCAGCAGTGGAATTTGAAGCAATAGAAGGTGTAATGGCAGATATAGTAGCAGAAGTCGAAGAAATAATGGGAGCAGGAGCATTTGTAGCAAAGACGGATTGAAGTGCAGAATCGATGATAGGATCCACGTGTAAAGGTGAGGTCATAATATTTGCTGCACCTAAAACAGGTTGTCGGAGAGAAACACACTGATTATAGCATTCAGGATGGCTAGAACCATCAGACATATCATCGCTCAAACAGTGGTCCCAGAGCCGTGGAGCTAAACATGCATGAACCCCACCACTTGAATAGAGTGGTCCTAAGATAGTTGCGAACATTGGAACTTTTCAAATAAAATTAGTTCAAAATTATTAATTTAATATTAGATATTCGTACCAATAAACACAAGTTTGCAGCTAGGTAATCGAGAACCTTGACTCGAAGTTGGAGGAGAGTATTGAGAAAGGCGTGAACTCATAGAGTTAATGTTATGAAAAGTTATTTCTGTAAGAGAGCGACTAGGAATATGTAACAGCAAAGAACCACGTCCTCGGAGTTTTGGCATATAAAATCCCCATTTGTAAGGAATGGTTTCTTGGGCTGCACGTATGGGAGAAGAGAGAGGTGATGTGTCGTCATAGTGAAGAAAAAACGTATTCATATGGGCAGTAAGAGTTTCGTTCATAATTGGAGCAATAAGATCATTGAGAGACGCATGATGATTAAAATCGAATGCAAGATTTAATGCTTGGACTTGTCGCATAAATATAGGGAGTTTGCCAACTGACGGGCAGCGAAGGTCTTGAAATAAATCACCACTTGATGTATTTAATGTGCCGTAAACCTACAAAAAAAATTAGCATCAAAATTACAAGAATAAAGGTTTTAGATTAATACCGGTTCTGGATGTATTACTACAGTAAATGAAAAATGAAGTGGACTTATTGTAATAGGATTGCTACGCCTAGCATTAGAATGGTGACTAGGTCCATGTCTAGACACATGTCTTGAGCGTGATTGAGGCTGAGAAACCATAGCTGTAAATGGTCCAGGCAGTGGATTTTGCATAACTCCACTGAGTCGAGATGGCCCCAATAGGCCTGGAGCTGCACTGTGTCTTTGATATGCATTAACACGTGCGATATTTGGAGTTACAGATACTAATAAAATAAGATACAAAATTTTCATAAAAAATTACTAATTACAAACCTTGGCCTAGTGCATGATGAGAGGTCAAAGCAGAAGTTGCAGGTGGCATGCATGATGGTGTCGATACCATGAATGAAGCTGGTACAAGAACATGACAAAAGTATGCCTGATTACAATGTATACAGATACTTCTAGCTGTGATAATGCCATTCTAATAGTATATAAGAACTTAGAAAAATATAAAAAGATAAAAAGATAACATACGGATGCAAAGAGACTGTTGGGATTTCCGAAACAATGGCAGGGCGAGATGTATTGATGATCAGATTCTGCATGACTGCATGCACAGTTATCGGGGTCTGGAAGAAAGGAGGTGCAGCCACATCCAGGATGTTTACATGGAGGAGGCGGAGAGGACATCAAGGTAAAAAAGAGAACAAGTTCAAAAAATGACGTACTGATCAGCCCACCGAAAGATTGCCCCAAAATAATGACAATCCCTAAACTTCATTGGTCCCTGTCGCAATAGATAAAGCAACTGCATGAGCAACTCAAGGCAATGACATGGACACCAATCAAACAACAATCGAAGACCATTATTAGATAATAAAGATTATATGATACATGTACAAAGTCAATAAAATGAATGCAAATGCATCAATACGATTTCCAAGTCATTATTTTCTTAATATAATCATGAAGGCAAGTGAATATAAATGATAGATACCAATAAACTTCAGAGTGGAAAACCCATCATTCTGAATGCAAATGACAGTAAAAATTGATTTGTCCGGTGAGGCCCTTCATAATAGTATTCCAATTTTGAGCGTTCCACGTATTTCAGGCCAAAATAGAGTGACGTATTCTTCTCGGCAAGCCGGCAAG
>JAMWFC010000031.1:442707-511395 GCA_027475525.1 Macrolepiota albuminosa | reverse complement strand
CCATTTAGATCAAAATATGCCTCACGATCAAGCCAACGTCTCTTCGACCACACTTCTACGTCCTGATTCTTGGTGTAACCGTATCCTCCGGGCTTTTTCTGTCTTCGCGCAATCGATATATTGTATCGTTTCTACCTCTGTCATAGAGCTCCACCTAGCTTATGGAATGAAATTCATTCAACGTACCGTGCCAACCATTGAGGTGCGTGTCAATCAGCCGCACGTTGTTCGAGCTTACACCATTTTCCAGCCCATTCTAGGTTCTCTAGCAACAACTTCAACCATTCAATGTTCCTGGATATGGAGGCTGACTGCTTGCGACAGTATTTCTTGTGTTCTTTCTTGGATGAATCTAGAGCACTCGTTCCTTACATCTACGGAATCGGTTGTCAGCCATTTCTGGCGTCCAATAATGTCATTGATAGACTGGACACGAGGGCTACTAACGGGAATGATGCTCGAGACGTCCGCTTTGATTAGCTCAATGTCGATCAAGGTTTCCGGTTTCACCTCTCTACTGTCCGTTTTCATTTGGACTCGCCTCGTGCCTATCGTCCCTGCCTTTTCAGCGACAATTTGGATTCTATCCAACGAAGCTTCCTTCATCTATATGATATCCGTTTTTCAAGGAGAATGCTCGTCAATACTTCTTTCTATCACAGTCCCTCTTTGGCGGACAATTTTTGTGCTTCTGTTCAACCAAGACATCTTCGTCCGCTATCTGTTCCATTGCTTCTGCGCGCTCGCTGCGGCTTCTGTCACTTTGAACACTTCGGCATATGTCAACGCCCTATGTGGTTCTTATTGCCTCTCTTTTCGGATTCAACTTCTTGTGTTATTCTTGATAGCGTATCTGGTTGTGGACACCGCGGTATTCGACCGTTTTTTATTGTGCAGGCAACAGATTATCACTCGCCGTCTGCAAGTACATCGAGATGGCAGATGTACCAGAGAGACTCGGGTTCACTTTAGGTACCGGCCGATCTCAGATGTTATACTTGTTCTTTTGGCCTTGGAAATAATTATGGACGTCGCACCAAGTCTTCTTGTACTAGAAGATCCCCTTCTCGGGTATCCCTTTATATTTGTATGTTATTATTTTCTCGCTTGATTATCCACTCCTAAAATAGCTTCTACACAGATTACTATCATAAGGTTGATCGTCTGCTGCATTAGATGCCATTTCTGGGCATGTATCAGCTACTATCCAACCGAACATTGTTACTCATTATTTTTGCTTTCTTCAGTCGCACTCGCCTAGCTTTCAAAGGCGTCTTGAGGTACATAACCAGTTAGCTGAAGTCGTTATAGACCCTTTCCCACTCTTTTTGGGCCGTCGAGTAGAACCGAACCACCGACCCGCGGCTAGACCGGTCTTTTCATACGTATATGATATCTCAAAGGCCTCCCGTGACTCTGTCGTCAAATTGTTCAAAGTGAATTTAAAGGTTGTTCAAGGCATTGGGTAGCTGTAAATAACTGGCGGCATCGTGACTGTTGTATATACTGTGTGGTTCGGTCCTGTGGTAATTGTATTATGCTTGGTAAAACAAAGCCAAATTTCATCCATCTCTTTCTCTTCTTTCATCATGCCCGCCTTTTTGTACAAAGTCCCGCCAGCATTCTACGGCTTCTTGCTATTCCCATCTCTTTCTCTTCTTTCATCATGCCCGCCTTTTTGTACAAAGTCCCGCCAGCATTCTACGGCTTCTTGCTATTCAATATTCCTCTATTGATCTATCTACTGGGTCGGAAAAGCTTCCTCGTGAAACTAGCAAATCTGCACACGGTCGGTCACATTATCAAAAGACACATGACAGAATATGTTGCGTCGAGCCTGGAAAACGGCGCATCCGAACTCTCCACAGTTTATATCGAAATATCAGCTTGTCTGACAGTGGTGATACCCCGCCGAGAGCCAGGTTCCCAACCTGTTCAGTTCCAGTTTATATCGAAATATCAGCTTGTCTGACAGTGGTGATACCCCGCCGAGAGCCAGGTTCCCAACCTGTTCAGTTCAAATTTGGCCCTGGCCGGGGAAGTGCTATGCCGTTCCCCTTTCTCCGCCTGGATCGTTTCCGACCTGCGAAGCCCAAATATGGCCCCCGCCGAGGAAATTATCCGCCGAGCAGTGTCTTGACAGCAGGGGGCCTCGCCACGACTTTGCACTCTGCATTTTCTTGACAATCTTGATATGTTCGTTAAGCGTAATCTTCTTCTGGAGATTTAAGTCGGTCAATCCGAGAACGATTCTGAAAGACATCGTCGACTGCATGGCTCAGCATCTGAGCAATTCTCTGAACAAAGCAGAGGCATCTGCTCACAATCTAAGTACTTCGCAAGATCTCACAGCGCAGGCCAGTAGTTCGCCATCTAACCCATCTCCTGATTCCAGTAATGATCATGGTCAAGAGAATTCTAACACATCGAACCTCCTTGATCATGGAACTTCTAGTCTTGTGGACTTTGCGGCTTGCACTGCGCTTCTATTGCCTTCTGAGGAGTTACGACCGGGACTTTCACTCACTGGAGACTTGGCTCAAGAACAGCGTCCACAGGCAGCTATTGGATCACTGTTACCTCGCCAAGACTACACAAACTTCTGTAACAAGTTTACCAATGACAAATGGTCACCTGACTTCACCCACTCCCTCAAACGATGTGGAAGCCGACAAACTTCTGTAACAAGTTTACCAATGACAAATGGTCACCTGACTTCACCCACTCCCTCAAACGATGTGGAAGCCGATGGTGTAGAAGGTATCGAAGCCGTACCCTCCGGTATGAACGCGTCAAACTCTACTGATGGCACAAAGACGACGCGATTCAAAGAAGCTTCCTCAATGCCACACGTAGTTTGTTCTTCCTTTCCTGCGATCGATTGTTCAAGCTAGTTATTTACAGAGCTCGGAGTCCTGGTTTACACAATCTCTCCTTCCCGCTATAACTCTAGCTGATGAATCGTTTGGCGAGGTAGATTTGACTGAGGTCGGTGTATCAACTCGCTATATACCTGTTGACGAGTCGACTTTTGCCTTGACTGTTGCCGACTTGGGAGCTGGCGCGAAAGCGGCCATTTCGGAGCCGTCAATAAGGCGTATGGTAAGTGATGGATTATTATAATCATTCCTTCGTGACCATTTTTCAGGTGCCGGAAGCGGCTCGAGCAACGGAACAACATCTGTTTACCTCTACCACGCTTGATTCGAGGTTTACGCTAGGTAATAATACCCTGACTGAATCAAGACCTCAAATGACAAGGGTTAGGCCCCGTTCAGCACCACACCGTTATCGGCCCGACGATCATTTCAACCGAAGGAGCAGCATGCGGCGTCACGCTCGTAATCCTCAGGTACAACCTGAAAGAGGTCATGCTTCGGATAGCCAAGTGAGTGGGGTCGTCAAGTATCTCATCATATCTCTATAACATGCTCATAGGCCTCACGACTGCGTACGCAGGCAGGGCATGTCCCCTTCCCCCTTTCCATCATCATCAACACCGGAAGCTCAGAGACTTCACATTCTACGATGGGGGTACCAATCTCGCGGTCGGGACTGCCTTCTGTGTCTGCAAACTCATCAGTGCATCAACGCCCGGGATCAGTAAACTCACAGATTATTAGTACAGTCCCGACGGAAAGCGAAGTGAGTACAGAATCAATTATGCTTATTGAGATGTTCTCATGGCCCTAGGCTCACGAGGTGTCCACATGGGTAGAGCATACTTCAATTCCTGTCACCGTCACCGTCGTTGATACTGGAGAAGACACTTCGGAACAACCATTCTCGCGCCATCAGATAGAGCTTCTCTCAACACCAGATGCACACTTCAAGGAAAACACGTCTGCGCTTCGTGGCGCACAGATTGTCTCTCGTCAATCAATCCAGCCACTGCGTGATGCCATACGCCGCCACTTAGGATTGAGTGGTCCTCGTCGCGCATCAAGGTATACTGAGCCAAAGGTTGATGACGTTTTTTCTCAACGATGTCGCACACTTACAAGACATACAGGAACATATTGGGACTGAGAACACGCCTTATATGCAACTTGCGGTCAGGGCTCCGACCCCTTCGCAATTACTAGCAAATGGCGTGGATCATAGTTGTCAGACAAGTTTCTCTGGTTTCTCATTTGGTAGTCGTGGTGACGTTGAGGCACCTGAGGTTGGAAATGTCAGAGGCGAAGCCTCTAATTCATCAGTGACAGAAATTAAAATGTCGAGTTCAATCCTTCGAGCTGTCGACACCAATTTAAACGCAAGTGCCAAGCTTGTCCATATAACCTGCAGGCTCATCGTTTCACAGACGAGTTCAAATCCTCCAGTGTCCCTTCGGATATCTCCTGTTTCTGTTTTAGATAACACAGGATTCGAAACGCAAGAGCCTCGTCTTGGGCGACCACATTCATTTTCCTATTCAGAATACCAGTACGATTCTCCCCTCACTTCTAAACGGGGGCTATTGGGAAGCTTCCTACCTATATATGATGAACCTTGCACTGCTTCGTCAGCGGGACCCAAACCTTACCATCTTCGAATGGCGCACCTAGCCAGCTGAGATCCACATCTTCAGCGTCACAATTTCTTCCAGACGTGCAACCTTACCATCTTCGAATGGCGCACCTAGCCAGCTGAGATCCACATCTTCAGCGTCACAATTTCTTCCAGACGTGCCCTTGACTACATGGGAACTCGGGCCTATGGTATTCGGTAAAACAACGGAAGAAATTCTGTCATACGGTAATGCTGAAGTTTCGTCAAGTATCTCTGATGTAGAAATTACTGGGCGATCGCGAGGAACTTTGAAGGCAGGCTCGTTGACTTCAATTACAGGGAATATTCTGGTTGCACCACTGAAGAGACTTGATTGAACACGAAGGAGAAGTAGTATACCTGTCCCCAGTCAGATCTCTGGTGGCATACTAATCTTTCTCCGTGAGCTTTTTCTTTTTCTGGACAACTATCTTTGTATCATAGATTGGGATCTTTACTTTGAGTTGAATCGCCGCCAGCTAGAAATGAACATCTCTCTTTACAAGTCATACTATTGGCCTTGGAACTGATACCACGTATGCCTCATAGAATAACACGAGCACTATTGTACATCTTTTACATTATTCCATATATAATATCTCAGGCCAAACTAGTTAAGACTCCACAAGCTATTCGTTCGAATGAGAGATACAAAACGACCCTTGTTATACAGGACCCAACCACTATCACATTTGACGCCACTCCTAGTGTCAGAACGTCTCCTGCTGAGGCACAACTAAACCAAACTCTCGTTTGTCTGCTATACAAATTTTTATTATCGTCGGAAATGGTATGGATGCCACGTTCATGAATCCCAGCAATCCTAACACCTTTGAAATCTGTATGGTAGGATGATTGAAGTTGCCTCCATCTGTGTAGGCCATAGTCTCGGTAACGGCCAGCGCCGAGCTGTCGCCTTGTCTCTGGTCACTTTGATTATATTGGTACTGTTAGGCCCCCGTCTGTGTAACCGCAATGCGTCACGACGAAGTTCTATCAAACAAGGTTTATTGTCCGACATCGTAGTACACGTACCGATTGAAGAAGTGGATTAAACACGATTCCTTGTGTATCATGAAAGGTACTTCTACGTAGAAGGCATTACAAAAGTGACGCACAAGTCGATAGTCGAATTGCAAGAATACCCTAGGATTTTCAAGGACATTAACGCAAGTGATGCAGCGCAAACTCGCCTGCGAAACAAAAGAGCACAGGGTCGCCCAGCCCGTGTTAAGCCAAACCAGAAGTGGATTGGGTGTACTACATAAGTACGCCCTGGAAGTAACGGGTCATTACGGATTGGATAGGACTGTTCGAAGTTCCGGCGTTTACAATGAGAGAAAGGGAGTCTGGGGTACATCGGACAGTATCTAACTGAACTATGTTGTACAGAGCAATGCGTGCACTAATATAACGTTCAGGAGGAGGTTTAAGCCCCGATTTGCTGGGTGTTATCTGCGAGGTTATCTTCCCTTGTCTCGCAATCGCTAATTCGATCCATTTACTCGTCCCTGTAATATTTTCATCAATGTCCCCGCCATTTATTAAACAGGCATGGAATTGAATCAATGCACCTAGTAGTTGTTTCTAGCGCACTGAAACCTAACGCGCTCGATGACAGAGAGGATGGACAATTGTTCAAAACAGTCATATTCAGCACTGTAATCAGACGACAAATCTACTTCTCACGACAGGACATGCCAGAGCATCACTTAATAGGAAGTGCACTTGCCAGCCAACTGCGGACATATTCGAGAAGATTGCGAGATCGCCGGAAACTGGCCATGACCAGTGAATCAGCGTCGAAGGATTTTCCATGAAATTCAGAGACACTGAGTGATTAACCTCCGTCTTGAATTGACGAGGCAATGAATCCTGTACCTCTAAAATCATGGCAGCGTCCGTGGTGATAAAGCGACTACGATGGTTCCGTTGACAACGCCCTCCTTCAAATTCAGCCATCTACCGAAACGGTGTTCCTGGCCAACACCCGCCACAAGAAGGAACGGCTGAGCACCGCCTTTTCTTCTCGAAACACTGAAATCTTCTTGTGAATTGCTTTCGGTAACAATTGGATTTATCCACGTGGATCGCTCGAAAAACTCTACTGGTGCTGACAGGAGTTGAAGAGAGTTGACGACGCCAGGAACTGGTACAGTCCCGACGAGGGCGAACGACTTAAGCTTCGCATCGAGCTTCCATATCCGGACATCGCCCTCCCAGGAACCTGACCCTAGTGTGTTAGAGTGAGGATGAAAAGTTAAAAAAGGGCTTACCGGAGGCCATCACATCGGAATAGCGCAAACTCGCAACAGACGTTATCCAACGTGGTGTACGGATCAAACCCTCAGTCTCGCTGTGTGCATCATTGAAGCCGTGAGCAAGAGGCTCTGTGAATATCGGTTTTTTCTTAAGCGTCGACCACAAGCAGAGGGAACTAGAACCAAAATAAGCAAATAATCGAGTGCGAAAGTCATTGATCGGACGTACCCACTGTCTCCGCCGCTCACAAAGGTCGTCTCATCAATCATAGCCACGCACTCAATGCTCCCTTCGATGAACTTCTTGGTAGTCTCTTTAGCCCGTTCACCTTCCGCCTCATCAGGATCATCGCCCTCGTCATCACCACGAAGACCACCATCCAGCACCTCTCGTATACGACTACGGCCTCCACCACGGAACACGAGCTGAGTCTCTTCAACAATTTTCCAAAATCGAACGGTCTTGTCGCGTCCTCCCACACTGACACACGTTTCTCCGCGTAGTGCATCGACGGAAAGGATGTGGTCCTGGTGACCAAACAGAGTCTCCACATAGCCCATCACTGAGGGCGAAAGGTCGTATACTTTCAATGTTCGATCAAACGAGCCAGTATATAGTTGATGTGTTCCTTTTCGAAACGATAGTACCTAAATAAGAGTTGGAATTGAATCTAAAAACAAGAAAAAAATGGCGTACAGATATGGTGTCCTTGTGTCCGAGATTTCCTCCAAAGGATTTTATCCACTCCCCTTTCTCGACGTCCCAAACGACAAGCTTCCTGTCTTTCCCAGCACTTGCTAGATATTGTCCGTCGTGGCTCACAGCCAACGCGAGCACCTCATCAGTATGGCCCTTGATACTCAGATCAACCTGAGCTTTGCCCTTCCCCTTTTCCTTCGGATTTGGCGGGCGTATTTTATGGAAGGTTTTCAGACGCTTTCCTGTCGCCAAATCCCACTGGACGATAGAACCTTCTTTTCCAGAAGTGAACAGGTACTTCCCGGACTCTGAAGCGACAGCGGATGTTACAGATAATCGGTGTCCACGCGTTCGCAGAACCTTAGTTGGTGGTTGCGTAAAATCAAACTGGGATAATGACGTTGGCGAGGCGCAGGAGTGATATAGTAAGGCTTACGGAGTCAGCAATAAAAAGATGAACTTTTCCAGAATGTTCTAGCACGTCCTGCTTGAGTCGCGCAGATATAAGTTCTTTGTCGATCTCAGCAGCGTCAAACTCGCCATCAGCTGGAATAGAATGACGATTATGTTATTAATGAACGAAGAATAAAGCTTATGAAACTTACCTAGGCTCTCCTTAACACTTTCAAGGTATAATTTTGCCAAACGCAATCGTTTCTCTGCGGGCGTCTCCTCATCATCCTCTTCTCCACTAGCACCAACATCCTCCTCCTCTGCCCTCAAATCCATATCATCAATACCACCTTCTCCTTCATCCGTGTGGTCAGAGAGCTCCTCATCCGCAACTCGACGTTTCTTGTTTTGAACTCCGTTCACTTTGGATGACCCATGTTTTGCGTTGCCCTGGGGCAGTCCTTTGCGCGAGAATTTAGTGGCACTTCCAGAGTTTCCTTTCGTTCCGGAGTCTACGCGCTTTCTTTTACGAGGTTTCGAGGACGTGAAGAAGGCGTCGGGCATGGATTGCACGTTCGCGTGCGTTTGTAGAAATTTTTGAAAACGCCAATAGTGGTTGTTTAATTCTACTTCTGCAGCCAAATTCTGCACAGCCACAAAACACGTCTTAAGTTCAACATTTCTTTCGACAATCATCTCTAGCTTTTGCCAGGCATTCTTTCATAGATCTATCGCTTGTCGATCTTTTGTTCGGTCGTTCAACAACCACAGGGTATTTTTCGTGAAGTCGCAATGGGTATAGATATACTGCGAGTAGGAAAGGCATACTGTGTTTTTTTTCTAATGCATCAGTAACCCTTGCAAACGTCATGGCGCCTGGATGCAAGCCCTATTTCTCAACCAATCTTAAGAACCTGTCAGAGCTCTGAGCTTCTGGAAGCAAAGAAACGACATGCCAATGGAGACATCTTCAAGATGATCATCAAAATCTCCAAATTGCTGATGCCTGTGTTCGTCGCGCACGAGAGCGACAGCACACCGTGGAAGATCGTCTGACGCGAGTCTAAAGGATGAGCCTTGCGAAAAGGGAGCGGGATTTCCGGAGAAAGGTCGCCATGACGATGATGTAGAAAGTGAAGTGTATGGCTGTGGTGAGAGGGTAGTGAAGGAATAAGGATAATGAAAGACATTAAAAATATTGTAGACGAACGAGTAGAGCTGCTTCATCCGTTCCCAGCTTGTCTCCGTCGATCTCGAGTACAAATCAGCGCTAGACCAGGGTATAGAAAAGGGTAGACGGACGACAAATGCTACGGCATCACTGAAGCCTTCTTTGATTTTCCCCGCTATTTTCTCCCCAACTGGTACAAGAGAGGTGTCATCTAGACGGTCACTGGCCTGATAGTAGCCGACCAGCTTTAAGCCCACTGAGTCCGCATATTGACCTACCTTCAGCAAATAGCGCGTGATCAGTATAATATGAAAATGGTAGACAAGTACACACAAGGTCAAGGCCAATCTCCATCATAGGGCTTAGGCTTGTCCAGTGATGAAGGAGAGGCACAGCGTCCTCGATAATCACTTCGCCATCTGATTTCTTACCAAGTAGAACTCCATTTACTGGCTTGTGGGGGTGCTTGGCTGCGTGAAAGAATAGCTTGAAATAAGCTGTTGCTGAGAGCGTATAGGACATGACGGTTCGCGATCAACCCAAGTCGAAAGCATCTTATCTAAATCTTATCAAGTATGAGTTTGAGGGACGCCTGTCCGGTTCATCTGATGGTTGTCGGGTCCATTGGTTCATTTCTATACCAAGCTCCGATCCTCGAATTCGCTTCCTTTTTCCTGGAGCTCATAAAGGTTTTGACTAGAATGGATTTAACAACAATGTAATGCAGTTCTTCTGAATTGCTAATTGTACCTGGAGCCATCAAGTTTTGACTGTCTCAGGCTGGACCTTGTCAACAACAAAGCCCGCTGAGAGCCATGTTGCTTAAACGACCTTCTCCGATAACCCCGAGCCTTACCTAGAAGCGATACTTCCTTTCTTTGCTAGTGTCTAGCGGAACTTGTCTTTTTGATACTCGTATCAATGCCATATAAGGCTGAGCGACGATCAGCCATGAAACACAGCCACGTCGTACCTCATCGGCTATGGATTGTCGGTCCCGCCACTCATATCACAGGCAATTGCCTTCTGCACAGGTTCAAGGGGTCTTTCATCATGATGCGCTCCTCGTCCATGTTTTTTTCTCTCCTTACGCGTGGCATGCCCTTCATTTCACGAGGTTATCAAACCGTCCTGTGGGCGTAGTAAGCGAGAATGCGATACAAAGGTCCCGCAGGATCGCCAAAGAATCACGTTATCAAAAGTCATGTTCGCTATTGGCTATAAATGGATGCCACGTTAGCATTCTTTGGAAGTTTTCGGAAGTCTTGCAGTTTAGAGGCTGTACGCCGGGAGTGGAGTCATTTTGAGTCCTTTGATCTCTCCTTGAACTTTAACGTGAAAATATATTTATATGTTCGTTCCTTCTCAATAGTCATTCACACACCAATCCACCAGCCTCGTCTTTCGCATTCGTTCTAAGAAATGCCAGGCAAACACGTCCGATTCGCAGAAACTAATGTGATCCACACACCGCCGACTCTTTCGCCATTCTCTTACCTCCCTTTTCCCTGGGCATCATCGACTCCTCCCTTTTTCTCGAACAATCTTCCCAGCACATCGTGCATTTCTCCCCCCTTCCCACAACCAATCAAACCAAGTAGAATCCACCCTCTACTCGAATCGTCCTGCACCCCAGTCCTTAACTTTGATCTGAGACAGTCTCCAACGACTATCACGTCTAATAAGCAAAGGATATTGAGAAAAACTCTCTACGAACCCGCAACAGCGCCACCCCTCCAGTCGCTTACAATCATCATTCCTGATCTTCCGTGGACAATTACTGTGAACGCCTCGCGCGGATATGTGACCGTTCAGGATGTCCTCGATGAGCTGTACTACTCCCTCCGCAAGAACATCTCAGCACAAGAGTTTCACGTCTTACCAAACGATCAGGCCAGGTGGAGGGTGACGATGGCGTATGAGCAGCGTTATCGGCGGATTACAAGTCCACGCGAGTACGACGATGAGAAACGTCGGGGCGTCACTCGCGTGGATTTTTTGATGGGCCGCAACAAGTTCGCGGGGCTCTCGCCGACGACTTTCGAGCCTGAGCGTTTCCTTTTGTATGCGAAATGAATAGGTATGGTTCTCGGTCCTATGGAGCCAAAATCATCTTCTAAGCTGTTCATAGTGGAGACTTGGGACTAAGAATGGCGAACAATCCAAGATTACAGACTAGCGCTCTGCCTCAAATGATCTAAATCCGCTACTGTGAATTATCGATTTTCGGAAGTGTTAAGTAGATATCGACTACAGCACTACTTGTTGGATGCATTGCGCACGCTATATCAGCGTTCATATCTTCCTGGCAGGGACAATGCAACTGGGGAAACCGCAACAGATTTGATTACAGGACGGAGGAACGAGGAAGAAGGAAGTAATACAAAGAGCGGCGGAAAGTTACCCTTCAATACTTGTATGTAGCAAGTATTATGTAGCATGGACTGGGGAAGACTTCGTTTTAGTTTTAGGCTAATCCAGATTCAAATTTACATGCTTAAATCAATCCTCCAAAGCTTCTGAGAAATCCTCCTTTTCTTCCCTGAAAAATCTTTCCTGCTCCTGCTCCTGCTCCTGCTCCCTACTCGTCACTCAACTCCTCATCCACTCCTCCGGTTCCTTGAATAGCCTGTTCTCATACTCAACGCATTTTTTCTGTAACTCTGATTGGAGATCTACCTTTCCTCTCCATGTTCCTGATTTGCACATTTCTTCCCATCTTAATTCTTTAAATTTATACTTTTGATCACTTGAAGCATCCAGGAATTATTACTGCAGGTCTTCTGAGTTGTCAGTTTAGCAAAGAGCTTTTCTCGGACTGCCTCAGTATTTTTTCCAAGTTTGTTCCGTTAATATTGTCCTTTCAGGAATTCATTGCGATTTTCGTCTCGTTGGAGGTAAAGATGCTGCGCCGTCCTTGTGGCCTTTCAAACGTCTTCATTCTCTTCTTTAACTCCTGGAACTCTGCACCTTCGCGTTCACTAGAAGGTATTGGGGGGTCCTTTTGTATGTTTGAGCCTCCTCTTCAAAGAAAAATTCAGGGATTGTCGACAAAGAGCTTCCCATCACTGAGAAGGTCTCCAAGTTTCCGGTCGTTTGCACCGGAGTAACGAGCGCGGCTGACAATGTTTCATGTCTGTAGCCGTTCTTCTGCCACCGCAAACGGAGACTTTCTGTGTTGGGATACAACGTAGATGTGACGATGTGATAAAGCGAGGGTGTGTGTGTGCCACGAACCTGAAGCCAGGGCCACTATGGTGGCCACAGCTCTTGCTTTGTGCAGAGGCACTTATATATATACGACGACAGCACACGGAGTACCCTCAGTTACGTTGCACGTCTCTGAGGGTACGACGCCTTTCTTACAACCTACAAAACATATAACTAACGTTTCCGTACCTAGATTAACACATACGTGTTTATTATAGGTACATCAATACAGTTACGTTGCACGTCTCTGAGGATTAACACATAGGTGTTTATTATAGGTGTCTGTCCCACCTAGATCGTATCAACTGTCCTAGTTCCAACATTCTGTACGCAACACTTGAAAATGCATTGGATCTGTTGAAATCGAGTTCGTATTGCTCTATGGACCGGAAAAGAGGGTCTGGATGTAAACTGAGGTCCTAACGATGGCGCAAGAGCGGGCTGAGGCGGCGAGCTCACGGCCACAAAAATCTTGTTTTAATTACTCTTCAGGATTTCCTCAAGTTCCGAGATCGAGAATGGGTCGAGATTTTCCACCCTGGTGCAAAAATTCTCATTGGCTAATTAATCATCACGTCTCTTTCCTTTTATAATCCTGCTGCGGCCAACGTGTACGGTCTCTCTGTTCATGCGCAAATAGAGTTCTCATCGAGAGGTCCACGTTTTCTGTCAAAGATTTCATCGAATTCGGCCAATGGAAGGTTGAACTCGTCCTGTCGTACGCGGTCTCCAGTTTCCTAGGTATCCTCTTGTTCTTCAAATCGTTGCTGGAAACCACATAGACTCAATTGGAAGGCTTTGTTCCGAGGTCCTTCAGACCATGCGTAGGGTCTGCTGGATTGTGTACAGCTCTAATTGCACTTGGTGAAAGCAAAGATTGGCCTGTTGAAGCGCAATCTAGCGATTCAACAAAAGAAGTAAAAAGCTCGTGATCACTGTCGAGTGTGTGAATAGTGAGCGTGCAGGCCGCAAGGGCACAGCCGCCACACGTAACAGGAGATGATATGTTACTTGGTATCAGTGATAACAGTACAACCAAGAACTAGAGTTTCTTCAATAGGCGAAGGGCGTGAGACGTACTACTCTGCCACGGGCACAGCAACCATGCTGCAGTAAATAAAGGAGAACCACAGGTCGTACTTTTATTTCGAAGCAGTTGAGGCAGGCATGTACGTTTCCAAGAAGTTAGCAGTCTCCACATTACCCAAGCTGACCGCAACATCCATGGACGTCTGTCCCTGAGGATTTTTCTCCCACTTTGACCATCCCCTATCCAAAAGGACCTTCACCATCTGCGTATGCTGCAATTTCGCTGCTTCATGCAGCGCCCACGCTGGCCTGCGTGCACGGTGGTCCAGGAGGTAGGCCACAACCTCAGGGTGATCATTTCTGAGCGCAAGATCAACAGGTGCCATGGGGGCTTGTGTGCTGCCCGAGAGACTCTCCAATGACGCACCCCGTTCGACAAGAGCGGCGACAGCGTCCAACTTCCCATGAAAGGCCGCGACATGCAAAGCAGAGAATCCCCGACTATCAACTTGGTTGATATATCCTGGTCTCCGAGCTAGTATATCAGTGATGGCCCGCACATCTCCTTTGCGGGCGACAGTGTGGAGCAGAGGCATCTCCGAAGTGGCGCTACTTGTGGACAGGACATCTGCGCCCCATTGTAGCAGCTTTTTGGTGAGATCGTGGTCACCTTTTAGTATGGCTGTACGGTATGCCCTGTCCAGCTTCTCCTGGACCTTCCTTCGCCAGTCGCGTTTGGCGCGGACAAGAGGAAGTTCCATGTATGAAGCTTTATCGGAGGAAATTTCCCTCTCTGTTGTCGTCAATAGAGTGTCGAGAAACTGGACACACGGAGTTTGTTCTATTGTGTCATGGGTCCCGGGAGGCACTGGTTTTCGCTTGGAAAGCTTTTTGAGGGAGTAGTCAACTACAACTGGGAATAGTTCATGTGTCAAAATGTTTCCTTTGGCGGTCTCGAAGTCAACCTCGGATACTTGACGTGTCTCAACGACCAGATCCTGGAGGAGGGCTGTCCAATCGTGGAGTAGCCCTGTAATTGCTTCAACAACGACGTCCTTTACAGACTGATTGGACGAGTGGTCAAATGCCCAGCATAAGGCATCACATATGATCTCGTTTGCACAGAAGAATGTCTTTTTCAGTGATCTACCAGGCACGATAGGGAACACGGCACGATATTCAGCCATCCGTCGGGTGCTTCCGGGGAAGGCTGGCCAGTCATAGTCCTTTAGGGATGGGAGCTTGCGGTACCTCAACCATTGCCAAAAGAACATCAAGGCCTGTTTCACCAAGTGCAACGGGTATATCATATATTGAGAGATGTCCCAGGTGAAGGGTATGCGGTAGGGGCAGTCGATAAATACAGCTGAGAGGACAAAGCTACCAGAGTAGAAGACAGACGCAACACCAGAGATGGCGACGATAGTCCAACAAAGGGGGCGAGAGAGCTGGAATGCATAGAGTGCAAAGCCGATGAGGAAGAGCACCAGAGAGATGTGAAGTATGAGTGGAAGACTTTCGACGACAGTTGGGAGATGCCAGTTCATGAAGCCTCTAAAGCGATAGTGGCCAACGAGAGCACGGTCCTTGGCGCTCCCAGAGACAATCAGAGTATACGACTGCACGAAGGAACCGTGTCAGAATGAAGCTGGGAAGAATGCAGGTAAAAAATTGTCTTTCACACCTGGATCCATTGCTTGACTAATACTGCCGCAAGGGCAGTCAACAAGGACAATGCAAGGCTGGCGAAGAAGAGGCCATTCACCCATAGGTCAATAGTACTATGAGTGGGGCTGCCAGGAGCGAGGGCAGCAGCAGGGACATCATTGATGCGGGTACTGTTCCCCCCTGCTCTGAGTAGCTGGTTGTTCTCCACAAGCAGGGCAGCTATGATCAGCGTGTTGTCCGGCGATAATGCTGGGGAAGTCGTGACGACAAATGTTGCGACTACGCCCGAGAATAGCGCGGCCTGTCTTCCAAGTTCACAATTTACAAAAAAACACTTGCCCTACAGATAACAAGGGCACGTACGAAAGTAAGGAGGTTATCGACGACGTTCCGAAAGTTCTGAATCATTGCCGCGTCGTAACTCTCACGTTCATCAAGGTAGACGTTCCACACGCGAGCATTCTCCTTTGCTTCATCTCCGCTGTCATCCTTGGGGTATATCTGCCTATAATCGCTTTTCCTGAAGTCTTAACGAGTACTTCGTCAGTTTGTGCCTACGTGGGATGAGGACGGAGGAAAATGAAGAACGTACTACTGGAGTCAGTGCCGGCTGGGACTTGCAAGGAGGAAGAAATGAGCTCTGCCATCATGCGTCTCTGTGCTTGACCAAAATTGCCCAACGAAACTGCAAGGAGATGGCGAAAGGGATGGAAAAGCACTCCCACCTATTCAATCACACCACCATCTGCAGCGCTTCCTCGGATCAATCACCAATAACCTCCAGTCAAGAAACCACAGAAGGAGCGCCCGAGCACAAGAATAGATACCACAAAAGTTTGAGCATGCCCACATGTCGCTATCCGGAGGCTTAGGCGTCTGCCCATTGAGTGTACTTTCTACAAGGAGGCTAGTAAAGGATGGTAGGGCTCTAGAGGCGATACGGAGCATGACGAGAGGTCTTAGTCTCGGTAAGGTATGCATCATTGAAATCAGTTGACCAAGGTACTCAAGGTGTTAGAACCGTGGAATACTCATGGGCCGTGGGCGGCATCGCGGTGATCACATAATACGTTACTCCATAAGGCGTCCACTCTTATTGTGCATAAACTGCAATAAGGACACCGCTTGATTAAGCTTGAGCTTGATTGATGGACTGGATCCTTATATTTGAACATTCGTGAACACACAATTGAATCAACTTACTTCGTTATTCGAACCTGGTCAACTTCTGCCAACATGCTAGAACGTGTTCCATCGCTGTCGCCTACAATGACATCGGCCTCTGCTGGCCCGATATGAGAGCCTACGGACAGAATGTTAGAACTGTGACACTAAGTATGAGGTCGAACCGTCGTCCGGACCTAGATTAACACGTAGTAAGTAATCAATCCTCAGTAGCGTGTAAACGGAACTTTATTTGTGTACCTAGAATAACACGTAGTAAGTAATCAATCTAGGTACGAGTATCATTAGTGTGAGTTTATGTTGTAGTAAATTGTGTAACGTACCCTCAGTAGCGTGTAAACGGAACTGAGGGTACTCTAGCTATTGAGTCCTTGATATATGTGTTCTATCGGACAAAGCAGACGGCCACTGTATCCCTGACAATGGTTCGTGGTACTCTTTCACACTGTCACTTCACATCTTCACATTCGTGATGTCCCAACACAGAAAAATAACCCCTCAGAAGTCCGTCTGAGATAACAGAGAGAACAACTGAGGCTAAGAGACACGAACGCGAATTTACTTCCGGAATCACGTGACCACATCTATCAGCTGACCAAATAGACCTTTCCCGGTCAACAGCCTCGATCGTCGCAATCACTCACCCCACATTCCTTTCATCCATTCACTCTCCGGACAATGGTCCCATTGCCACGGTCTTCCGTATATATATTCCTCTCTCTATACCGAACCATCAGGCAAATATATAGCTATTATTTCACAGTTTTCATTGATGCAATACTAATGCTGTACTCGTAGACGTACTCACAGGGCATCGGATTAATACGTTAGATTGTAAAAGCACGCGGCCACACTCTGAATTTGTAGTCCGAGTTTTTCGTTCAGACGCATCGGTCAAGGTCACATGATCATGTTTCCCTCTGGTGACCTTAGTCCCGTCTCATTTCTAACTGCCATGTTCTCATCTTTTCCATATGAACAAGCCGCCCGCCCTTTGTCACACTCCCATAACTTCTCCCATTCAATGACTTTCAACTTGGCCGTGTCATTTATTATCGTGTTTATGAGCATCGCCTTGGGTATCTGCTTGGTGTATTGCCGTATAGCTCCCGCCACCAACGACCGATTCTTCGATCCTACCAAAGGCGGCTTAGATCTATCTTCGCCTGGGCTCTATGAACAGCGATTAAAATCCCAACCTCTCGATACTGCCTCCTTCATCTGCCAATTGACCACAGCATCCTCCTTACTTGCGGAACACCACGCCCGTTTTATGGTCGATGTCACTAATATCAGACGTGCGATCGACGCTTTTGGAGAGGACCGTGTCAGCTCGCAAAGAGGCATTCAAATTGCTCATGGTGAGCTGATGCCCACTTGAACTAGTCAGACAGTCTCTCGCTCTCAAGTTGTTCTGTGTTTCCTTCTTCTCTGCATATTCCATCGGCACCAACCCATCAGTCTCATTGTCTGTAATCACAAGCTATCTTTAGAGAATGACTCAGGAATAACATACCTCTCCGGTACGTTTCCTCCATCGGATCAATTCACTTTTACTTCTGTAATGACGTTGTCATCTTCTAGTCTCGTCAAAAGAAATATGAAGAGCGCTTGTATATTAATAGCTAAATATCTACTTCAGCCCTTCGCCTACATCCTGTCCCATGTTATGATACCATTCCACATAATACATTACGAGTACTGCCTTACCTTCGGGAATTTCAGCGGCCACAGTAGCAGATATACTGGCACTAATCGAAAAACATCTAGTCTCTACGAACTTCATGTCCAAGTGTAAGACAAAGCCCCATGAAACACAATGAATTAAAGGAAAAATTGAAACTTTAAATCCATATCAAAGGATAAATGGAGAAAGATGAAACTCAACTCCGAGAAATACTTGGAGCAGAAATCCTTCGACAGAGTCTATTGATCAAGTCTTTTTGATTTGTAGCAAAAATTCGAAGAACAAGAGGAGATCCAGGCAGGACGAATTGGACCGGGCTCAGTGAAACCTTCGACAGAACTCACCGACGTAGACAAGAATTGTACGAGAAAGTTGAAGCAGGACAAGGAGCTGTACTTGCTCAGGAACAGAGGGATTGTATACGAGCGTTTGAATTTGAACAGACATCCTTGCAGTGAACGTTGAGAATCATACCATGCCAAACAAAGGAAGCCTTTGTGGAAGGTCGAGCTGACCAAACATTATGTAAGAGAATGGTTGTCTGCTCTACTTCACTCAAGACGAGAGACGACGGAATATCAATGAGATGAGATGTCGTACTCAAAAACAAGCCAAGCCCTCTATAGCTATTCCCCCCGTATCGAGTTATATATGATATGTTTATATGTTTTGAATTCAGGGTTTAAACATCGCCATCGGCGCATGATCGGTCGATTAGTCCCCTCACCCACTCTATTTTGTACCTGCTTACTTCTCACACATGTTACTTGAAAGTGTTGCCAAGTTGAATGATAAAAATGATATAATTAATATTTTTGTATAACAACCTTTGACGTGTCAAGAGGATCATCACGAGGAACCACCATTGCCACCATTGCCACCGTTCCCGCCGTTCCCTCCCCCACCACCATTCTTTCCGCCGCCGCCATTCCCGCCGTTCCCGCCATTGCCGCCATTACCACCATTACCACCAGACCCTCCCCAACTACTTCCACCATTACCCCCACTTCCACCGTTGCCTCCATTCCCGCCATTCCCTCCACCACCACCATACTCTCCGCCACCACCATTGCCACCGTTCCCGCCATTGCCGCCATTGCCGCCATTACCACCGTTCCCGCCCCACGAATTCCGTCCCCACGAATCCTTCACCCATCCCCCATTCCCCCCATTGCCTCCGTTCCCACCGTTCCCACCATTCCCACCACGTCCACCGCCGCTATAAGGATAAGGACTCCACCAGCCATTGTTCCAACCATCTTTGCGCCACCCGCCATTCCCCCACGTCCACCGCCGCTATAAGGATAAGGACTCCACCAGCCATTGTTCCAACCATCTTTGCGCCACCCGCCATTCCCGCCATTCCCACCATTTCCGCCATTTCCGCCGTTACCTCCACGGCCACCTTGATTATAGTATGGGTATGATGGGTAGTAGTTCCAATTATTGTAGTACCCTCGCTGATGGATGGAACGATCAGGACTATGTGGGAATGAACAAACACGGAAGTACGAACCTTGTCGAGAGTGTTGTGATGATCAGTGGTAGTAGGTGCACCAAGTGAGGGCAGGATGAGCGCTGTGTGGCTTAGGATTGCGGTGGCGAAGACAGAGAACTTCATGATTGTTGAATTTGGAGAGTGCGATGCAATGCAGTGAATAATCGGTAGGTAGGCAGAGAGACTCTGTGTTGATAGAGTCCATAGTCAATTTCCCTTGCCTTTTATACCTGAGGATAGACCTTGACAAATGAGCGGGGTTATGTGGCGTTAGGGGCTGTCTTAGATCATTCATTATTCTAGGGGCCCTTGATGGGCGACCCACTCAGAGGATTGAGGGGCTTTGCACATGCACAATCGTGTGCTGTGAATAGGGAATAAGGAATAGGGAGATTACACATGAATTAGGAGATCATTATGTTAGGAGAGTGGCGTCTCGTCAGGCAGTGATCAGGAAACAAAGATTCAAACTGTGTAGGAGGGATCAAGGAAGAAAGCCTGAAGAAAGAGGGGTTAGCGTGCTTCAGAGATATGATTATTAGTGCATAAGATTATATAGAGAGAGGCGAGTATGACAATGGACACTTGTGTAAGAGCATGCTACGGTTGTTGTACTAGTACGCCTGATTCACAGCTCAAAATGTGTGTGAGCTTTCCACAATTACATGAGAGAGTGAGCCGAGGAGATGACGTTTAGCGTTAACTCTGGCAACGATGTACTAGGAGGAGCATTCCACCGTTGTTGTACTAGTACGATGCCGGAATTAGCATTTAGAATGTGAATGAATGGATTAGACAGCCAAGCTTTGCACGATTATCCTTTCGTTCGCCAGTCGATGAGTTTGGTGTTCAATGTTGTTGGAGTCCTTAATACCACCCATCAACCTCGCTATTGTGGCGTCTCACTCTCTTGTCATTTTTCTTCCCTCGGTCCTCCCATTGACCCTCAGGAGTACTACCCTATTGTCACAGGCACACATTACTATGCCTTCATACACCCACCTCAGTCAACCATACGTTGAACCGAGGCTTATACATATATCAGTCTGATATTATGATAGACTAAATAAAGGGTTTTAACAAAAGTGCTATTCTTTGGAGTGACTCGCTCTTTGGACTTGACAGAAGACAGAAGACAGAGATATCTGGATTCTGCAGAAGTTTTGTCAGATTAGTCGAGTATCCTGGTGTACAATGGCAGCGTTTTGCGGAGTTGGGAGGGGAACAATGTATTTTAAATCTTCGATTTTTTTCTACCACGTACCTTTTTAATCTGACTTTTTGACCTTGACTATGTCCATTAATCACATTTGAAACGATCGTTCATCCTGTCCATCAGAGCCCAACCCATGGCAAGTAACCCAGGCTAAGGGCATATTTATCAGGTATATTTAGACAGAGTCATTCAATCTATAGTCTTTGGGTGATCTACTGATCGTCCAACAGCCAGAGGCGGTCAGCTGAATCATCTGCTGGGGACCTGAAATGCACAGCGCTTTCTAACAGGTGTATTGGTGCATTCCAAATATGTCAGGTGCAAAACCTTTTATAGAATAGGAAGAAGTAAATTCCATAAGAAAAATTTGTCATCAATCTTCTGTATCTTGGAGATTTCAGTATTGGCACCGGAAAGTCTGGAAACTGTTCTGTCATAATACTATCAAAGGAGCTGATGCAACCATCATGAGCTGAATGCATAGTCCGCCTATAACAGTTTACTAGAACAAGAGACCCTTTACACCTACAGTACTCAACACACTGAACAACAGAATGATTTAAAGACCGTTGCTACTGAATAATGAATAGGGATCAGCAGAGCTTTCACTCTTAAAAAAGGCATGACACTGACCGAGGAAGCAAAACAACTTTTCTATTCTGCTGGATTTCCTTCCCACCTGTGGCGAAGTACCTGTGGCACTCAAAGTTCCAACAGTCATTTGCCCTGACCCAGTTGCCCAGGCCGTTCACGTAGTGTTTCATATCACTTTGTAATTCCTCCCCAAGATATGGGACATGATCGAGGTCATCCAAGAAATTCTGCACACGCCTTGAGGCATAGTCACCAATCCATTTCATCGCTCCATCCAAATCAAGGTTCTCATGATGCATCAAGATGGTGACAAGGTTATGATCATCGCCACGGGCTTGCTCCACATTATAAGAGCATATATCCTAATCAATAGTGATTGACATGGGATATACAAAGAGAAGTGGAAAATCAAAAGCTTACATTACTGAGAATGATCATATCGACAACGACATCGACGAGTCTCTGAATAACAGGATCTTCAAAGACTTCATCCGGAAGACTGAGCCCAAATTCCAAGACCACAAGCGACGGCTTTACTCCAATCGTGTCGCGGCGGAGAAAAAAGTATTCGTCAATGCTCCTGATGTATTTTCCAGCACGATCTTGAGCTTGTTGAACAATAGAGACAGTAAATTTGTCCATTGTATCGATAAAGCGACGGTGTGCACCCAGAGACGCATATTGCGAAGCCAACTGCCAAAATCTGAACGAGTGGACACATGACTAAAGTTTCACGTCTGTCTGATGTCTCGGGACGCACTGTCGAGTAGCCTCTCCAATTATGTGTTCGTCCACTGGCCTTGCCTTGTCAGGATTGCACATAGCATCCATGGCGATAGTGGCAAAGTCCTGAACTTGTTGCGTCGTTGCAATGTCAGTAGACTCATCAAAGAAGTAGAACCAATTCATGAGATAACATCCCACACGGAAAACATCTGCATGTGTCAAGGTCATGTTTCTAATGTAGGAGAGGCTCGAAGTATGCAAACCTTCATTTTCCAAGGGATATGCAAGAGAGGAGAGCAAGTCTAATGAGGTTAAATAATTGATATCAAGGTCGTAGTTCAGATATACGCACAAAAATCGCCACGATCATATACTTCTTTCAAACGTGGTATGGTCGCAATGAAACTCTGAATCCATGCCGATGATCTGATCTTGGCCTCGAGACTTGAGCCTGGATGGACATTACGCTTCCAAGGCCAGTCGGCAAGAATATCAGGGAGCGTGAAGACAGTTGCAGAAACTTCAAGGGACATCTTCTGGGACGATTTTTTGTCTCAAGTCTGCACTTCAATGGCCTCATTTTAAAGGAAGGATCATGTGTTCTTACATTTTCAACACAAGACATCATGGGGCATACTTACTACATTTTGACCATATATGTCGTAACAATGACTTGTCCACTGACTGCGCGCATCAATGTCGGACTCAATAAGTCCTAGGAAGGTCACTCAGTGGCCAATAGACTTTCCTGGAGTAAAGAAAAGGGAACGATTCATGCCTTGTCCAACACATGGAGTATCTGTCGGAATATTAGCTAAAGGAGGGAGCCGACATGAAAGCGGTATCACTTACGAATCTTGTCATAGACAGAGCCGACATGTCGTAATAAGGTTCTGATCAGGACTTATAACGCAATCACAGCTACATTTTGGCCACATATATCGTAACAATTACTTGTTCACTGACTGCGCGTATTAATGTCGGACTCAATCAGTCCAAGGAAGTTCACTCCAGTGGCCAATAGAATTTCCAAAGGAACAGAGAAGGGAGCTATTCATGTCTTGTCCAATGCATGAAGTATCTGTCGGAATACTAGCCAAAGGAGGGAGCCGACATGAGAGCGGTATCACTTATGGATTTCTTCATACAGAGCCGACATGTCATAATAAGGTTCTGATCATTAGAGTTCAAGTTGAGGGCATGAGTTCACCCCACATGGCATCTTAGCCAAACGACCCCTTTGAAAGCTGGGTCACGTGGAGGAAACAACTCGCTCACGTGGAAAAGAAACAAAGCACGGGGACGCGATGGAGTAGTGGCACCATCGCACCTGGCCTAGGGTTAAGGATCAACTGACAAATTGCAGGAGATCCCAAGTTCAAATCATGCCCCCTGATCAATCACTAGGGGGGGGGGTGGGTATTATCCAATGAGATTGAGTCCCACACTACCAGAACCACTGGTTTGCCTGAATGCATTCCTCTCCTGGACACAAAGGTAGAGACAAGTCTCTCTACCGCCCCAGCGGGAATGATGGAGCTAAACCCCAAATGGGGCTGTAGTTGTTGGTTGCTGATTGCTACCTTAAGTGGTAATGCTCCTCAAAAAAAAAGAAAAAAAGAAAAGAAACCAAGCACTGCTGATGCTGAAAGGTATTTTCATTGGAAAAAGTGTAAAAAAACATGTTATACCATTTCCCATATGCCAATTTCAGATAGAAACAGTCTTTAAAAACACTTTTTCCAATGGAAACATTTTTCAGTTCCAGCAGTGAAGGGGCTCTTGTTCCAAACCACCACTATGGTTGGAGTTTAAACCTGTCAACCAGTGGGCCAAGAAACTTTCCACTCTTTAGAGCAAGACTCGTCCTGCAATAGAAAATAAAGTTTCCAAAACTCATGTAAAAGGAGAAAGATCCCCTCCCTCCCCAGAAGTAGATTATTATTATAAGGAATGTAGGAAACTCTTTAGTACAGTCCATACCTCAAGATAACCACTGGATAAAACTAGAAGGTGGGTACAATGAGTTCCTGAACAACCACCTCAAAGAAAATATTGAATGTATGAAGGAGGAATTCTGTAAGGGTAACCTCTAGAGGCTATGGCTCAGTCACACAGCTGGCAGAGGAAGATCCAAAGTATATTAGAGTATATACTAACAATATCATAATAACTATCCACCTGGCAGAGGGAGATTCAAAGAGAACAAGTCTAGAGATTCCCTACACCAGGATTGATGCTTTGGAGCCTCTGAAGCATGGAAAACAACTGTACAGGACAACAAAACCTTGAAAAACTCAAAAATTGCTTGAACAAACAATTGCACAAATAAGGCAGAAAAACTCCAGACTTTGGAAGTCAGAAAGGCAAACTCCAGCTTATATAAGTAGTCTGTATGTGGTGTTGAAGGGGCCACACTTGTCTGAATGATAGCTAAAAAGTTGTAAAGAGAACACTTAATGTCTGCAAAACTCTTTCCACAGAGCCAGTGAGCACTGGTGACAAGCAGGAGTCAAGCAGGCGTAGAGGCAAGCAGGCATAGAGGCAAGCAAGAGTCAGGCAAGGGACTGGCAAGGCTAACCAAGCAGTCAGACATTGCTAGACAGCTTACAGTAGGTTCAGTGTGTAGGCCAGAAGAACACTGCTATTGTTCAGCCTGTGGATATTCTATCTACAGGCTGCCTTTATATACTACATTGGTGGCTGTGCTATTACTAATACTGCTTAACTAATTAGGCCCTGGTATGTAATGGAGTATGACTAACAATAATCAATGCTAAGTAAGGTCCATGCATATGACTCATCAAGACTGACCACTAGAAGACAAAAGAGGATAGGATAGGCTAAGTGATCATTTGGATGTGCTAAGAGTGGGTGCATTGTTGGACTAAGCTTGAAATAGGGTTGGAAATAGTCCAGACACTGGTCCACTGACAAGAACCAGGGCACCTCAAAGACTAAAAGTAGTACTAATAGATAGTGTTGAACGAATAGAAGCAGTAAAGTGAAAGAATGAAAGAAGAAATAAAGAAATAAATGAAGGGAGAAGGAAGGAATAAGGAGTAAAAGAGAGAAGACATGAGGAGTCCCCTGACATGAATATCATTATACATTCAGGGTACTTGCCACTCCTGAATATGATCTAGCTTGTTCTGATCAGAGAGAATACCCTGACTGTTGATTATATAACCAAGACAGTCAATTGTCTCAGAGTAGAGTTCACACTTTTTCTGTTTGAGGTTCAATAAATTCAACTTCAATTGTTTGAAAATGACCCAAAGATGCTGTTTTTAGTTCTGGATAGAATTCAAATAGACAACTATATTGTTTAGATATATATGGATAAACTGCCCAATGACATTGACATCTTGAAATATGAAGGTCATCAACCCCTGAAATATTGCTGGAGCATTACAGTCTCCAATCTGAATCTGCATGATGTTACTAACATATGTTTCTGTGATCAACAAGAATACTGTCTTGGGTATGTCAGTCACTCAGATTTGTACTTGCTTACATATAAGCATCTGTAAGGTTGATCTTTGACCTGAATTTTGCTCATGTACATCTTACCAATTTACTTCCTGGTCCAGTAAAGAGGTCATATTCTTTACAGTATTATCATTGTGTTGATAGGCATCCAACACAGTTCTCAGTGTTCTGTTCTTCTTCAGAATGCACAGTAAAGGCATGGGCTTGGGAGGCTGGTCTAGCCTCCCACTACTGAGCCTTCAAATACTGGTTGGTCTTGTTTCACAAATGCTGCTGCAACACCATAGGGCATTGCAGCAAGTGGTATTTGTATACCTTATTCTCATCAATAAGGTTTATTTTGTAGTTAACCTCCTGCCAAAGGGGTAGCTCCTTGGTACCATTCAGAATGTCTGTGAATTCTTCCTGCCACTGCTGTTGCAGGATGGAAATATCTCCTCACATAAAATCCTCAGTTTTACCCTTGTCTTTGTTGCATATTACTCTGCATGAGTATGCAACCACATCTGCTTTTTGATATTGAGCATGCCTACTTCTCTCTGAGGGCAGTAATCCTCAGCTCACTCTCATTTAGAGTGTGAAGTCAAGTAGGCATAGACTACTTCTGCTTCTGCATAGTTACTGATACTCATCAAAGAGTATCTCATTTGGCTGAGATACTTCATCATCCATTGCCTGACAATACTATTCTCTTTTCAAGCTCCAGCTCAGGCCATTTCACACTACCCAAGATCCCAGGACAAATAATCCAGGTCTAGAAGATTAAGCTAGCATGGCTTTCAAAGTGGAAAGTAAAGCATCTATGATGCCATGCATGCCAATGGCTGAGTCAATGAGTAACCACATCATATACCAACAAATACGCAATAGCAATCTTAGGACTAAGGGGTATTTCCTTATAGACAATCAGGGCATTATATTCGAGGGCACTAAGCCCATTGATGAGATGCATTGTCAGTTCACCACACAGGGTCAGGAGAATCAATCTTCTCCAGAACCAGGGCAGCACACTGATCATGATCAAGAAGACACCAACAAGATGTGATGTCTCTAGTAGATATCAGCATAAACACCATAGATTGGCTACCCAAGTAGAAGGCAACTATGCCCTCAGTCAAGGAAGCTCCAAACATCTTCCACAGGGTGGACAAGAGAAATTACTTCCTCAAGCTGCTGATTTAGCCACTAGATTGCCAGGCCAGCATAAGGCCATATGTATGCATCATGACACCATGCATGACCATCTTCATTGAGTAGTCAATGATGCCTTGGGAGTAACCTTACAGTTGTTGGATGGTGTGAAGCTGTGCAAAGCAGACAGCAGGCACATCCAAGCATACTCCAGAGCTTCCAAGTTTAGTGACCTGGAAGACTGGGCAATAGACCATGTGCACCCATCTTGCCATATGTTTATATAGTGGAGACCATATGGAATGAGAACAGATTTTTGTTCTGCCCAAGTTCTTGGCCAGAGAGGCCATGAGTTGGTTTCAACAAGCAGTATTGCACATCAATTGGATCCAATAGGACTGGATATTTAAAGGAGTTCTTACTAGACTGTACAATCAATTCATACACCTCTCTACATTGTAAGATGCATGGTGGGACTTTTAGTCTGCAAAATACACTGAGAGGCTGGGTGTACAAGAGTTCTATAATATCTTGAATGACTATGCCCAGAACATAGCAGTGTACTTGTAATGGAGTTACGAGAGTTGTGAGAGCTTACAGTTCACACTACACAGAATCAGACCAGTCCGGTCTATTGAGTATGTAGAATGAATACAAAATAAGCTGCTTAATAAGCAGCAGGTAGCTAGGTATTTATAATTATATAACTATTATTATATTATAATAAATATAATATAATGTTCAACTACTAAACTAAGTAAAAGCTATGTGGCCAACACCACACAGCAGACTACGCTACACACTCCTCAATCAGACTGAACTATGGTCTCAAAGCACCACAATGGTCAGGCCATTGGTAAGTCAGAGATGGGGGCAATTGGAGAGTCTCCAGGCTCCTAGAATGGATCAGCAGTTGTGTCGTCCATATCATAGTCGAGGAGTTCATCCTCAGGTGTGGGCTCATGAAAGGTGTCTGATGGCCCTGCCAGAGGCAAGGAATCATCATAGTCCCATAGCAGGGACAGCGTAATAGTGGGGTCAAAAGTTGGCCCTGGAGTAGGTGGTTGGGGATCAGGTAGATCCCCATCGTCAGATGAGTACTGGCACATCCAGATTTCTTGAGCATGAATGTCTTGCCCAATAAGGAGATATATCCCCTTGATGAATGCGTCATCAAACACATGACAACTCTCCTGCTGCTGGAGCATTAGGCATTGGCAATTGCCAATAGTGGCTTTACGCCACCCATCCCACTGAGCAAGAGACTGAGGTGTTTCATAGTGATCAAGGCGTTGCAGCCTCTTGTCATTAATGGCAGCCGCCTCCATGCGACAAGCCATCATTATGACCAATTATTAATGCACCACGGCTTAACATGGAGCAACAACAGGCTATGCTCAAATTTAAATATTCTTATTCTGACTCTTCCGACAGTGATTCGGATTCTCATACTACTTACTTCAGACTCTACTCCAAATCATATGCATTTTCTCGTGGTTATTCGCCGTCACTGTTTCTATATCCCTTATTGATGTGTTCATGACAAATACAGGTCGCCACCACCGTATCATTGACATCATGATTCCAAGTATCTCCTCGCCTAAGCAGAGGTGTTTATATGCTTCATTCCCCAAAACCAAGGCACGTACTACTCAATTTGATGTCTTCTCCAATCCAAGCTTCTCTACATTGTCCCACTATTTTTTCCTTTATGTCCTTCTCTGCTCCCTCGTGTGCCCCTTTGTGGTGCTCCTTCCTCTAAGTATGATGGCAGAGACGACTCGGCACGCTACGACCCTTACCAGCAAGACATTCACTGTTTAAGCGGCCATTGTGCGTCGACGAGCCATAATCTAGAGTGCTCCCAGGATGCTCGTATAATGATGTTACGGACTTCAGCATTTTCAAATGCTGTTACGGACTGGGATTTTGTTGTTTGCACTAGCAAGACATATGTTCAAAGACATTCAACATGTTCTTTCATCCTCAATTTACTACCACATGGAGCACTACCGCAATATCCTATTGTGGCGCCCTCACACATCCTCCCACTGCCCCTCTGGAATCAAGATGCGCACCATGTATTGTCACGGGATTCTCCAGATGATGGAGAGATATTCAGATGTGCTGTATCATATTAGACCCGCTCATCTCATTTTTCTGTATGTTTTGACCTCTTGGTTTGCTCGTTCATTGACCTTGAGTCAGGAGCTATACATATCGTGACAAATGGACCCATCTCACAACAAAAGCTTTCGATGGACGAGGAATTCTTGTTGCCGCATTCCATACTCACAAAAATCAATGGCTTGATGAAGTTTGGACTTACTCAGATGCTTTGAAAGAGGTCAAGTGGAATGCAAAGCTCATCGTCACCAAACATATAGTATGCCACGAGCCTAATGAGCCTGATTTCACTTCATGTGGAAAGGAATTGGTACGTGAAGTGTTCTTGACGTTCGAACTTGCTCAATGTTATGCGCAGTGCGGCAACGTAACAATACCTCATCAAGTAGATCTGGGCATAGTCAAGGCAAATATTTTCATGCTCGACTAGAGGTATGTTCGCTTTATGCATATCGAAACACTCATACTAAACATTCTGTTTCTAGTTATTTTTATTGTAGTGACTAGAGGTATGTTCGCTTTATGCATATCGAAACACTCATACTAAACATTCTGTTTCTAGTTATTTTTATTGTAGTTAGTAGAATATCTATATATACATTCTATACCCGTAGCTAGACGTTAAGACTAAACACACGCTGCTGGGTTTATGCGGTGTTCGGTGTCCACTGTCATTGGAGCCTTAGGCGCAATTATCATGAGGAACATTGAATGGTACGTCGTCTTTGCTCTATTGTCAGTAAAGCTCTTATCAATTAAACGTCTTTAGTGGAACGGTTTCATAATAATAGTAGAAGACCCTTTATTAATCATTGGTATTGGTGCAGCTAATAATTACATTAATACTTCACTACTGAGGCCATAATTTGTTTTTTATCAAAAAAGGGGCAAAGAAACCTGTTGCCTGTTTTGTAGCTAGGTTTTACAATAGAAACCGGTAAATTTCCTTTGTCTGAAGACTTTTTCTATTGGAAATTGTGATTGTGATAACATAGGCTTGTTAAATACAATTGATTATTAGCATGTACAAGTCATCCGATCACTTATAACGTCCGCAATGAAACATTGTCGGTATCACACCATCCTGATATATAGCCCGGTAGTCCAATGTAGTACACTATCTACATCTGTAGTACACTATATACAGTATGGCATATAAAATGTACAACATTTAGGGCCAACCTCATCTTCCTCCTCTGTCTCTCCCATGGTTGTCGTTGCTGCTGCTGCTGCTTCGACCATCGCCGCTGTTGCCACTGCCCCTCTGCTTGTCATTGCTGCCATCACTGTGGCTTTACCTGCCTCTGCTGTTGTCATTTCTTCTTCTAAAGTTGATACCAACATTGCGATTATTTCATTCTGTGTTGGCATGGGCTGGCCAGCGTCCGCTGCCACTTCCATCCAAGTTCCCGGTGTCACTGCATTCCTGTGTCGGTGCACTGCTAACAGACCTCCCAACTGATCGATTCCTTGCGTAATCTCTGGTGGGATCTGCTGGGGCAGCCCTTGCTGGATGAGGGTGAACGCTGAGGAACTACCATCCAATAACAGTCGGTACTCGCGCACCACTCCTGGGCGTGAAGATGTATCAGGTATATGGTATGGGACATAGGGTCACTTACACATAACATCTTCATGGGACAATGCCAACGTGTTCAACAGCCAGTTCCTCCTCCTTAAAATCCATGGCTGTGCCACCTCCACTTGCCGTATTGCCTGTTGTACCTCCTCTATCTCCGACGCCCCGGGTGCCGCATTGTCTGACCCTCAATTCTTGATATTCTCTACTCGCGCTTGCAAACCAGCCAACTCATCTTCGATAGCCACGCGTGCCACTAAAGCGGCATCCCTGTCTCTAAATGCTCTGTCCCTGTCACGAATAGCCGCATTCCTCTCTTCCCACATGGCCTCCCAAGCACGTCGTTCCCGCTGAAGATCCTCTCGCATGTGGTGCAGCTGTAATGTTACCCGGTACCCATTTGCCAGGGCCTCCTGCAACTGCTAGCGCGTTTCCTCATCAATAGACGATTGGGCAGGTATCGGGGGGATTTCACAGATATCTGACATGTCCAAGCTTGGGAACCTCCGCGCACGCTTGTACCCTATCATCTCCACCGACTCGGTTGAAGCTCGGCACTTCCCTTTGTCCTGTTGCAGAGATGACGCTTCTACCCTTCCTCCTTGCGATGAACCCTCAGTCTGCATCTCAACCGACCCCACATCTTTCGATGAACCCTCAGGCCGTGCTCCACTTGACTCCTCACCCTTTGACCTGGGCACATTACCCACACTCAATGACTTTGTATTTGCATGTCCGCACGCATGATTAAATAATATTGAACCCAAATTCCTTGCCTTCCCGAAGTATGGCTCCGGCAATGCTCAGCACTTTCCCTTATCATGCCGAGCTGTTGGCGCTTCCTCCATCAACGCAGGTGAAGCTCTGCACTTCCCCTTATCCTGCTGTGTAGTCGACGCCTTCACCTTCCTTCCTCTCAATGAACTCCCAGCCTGTGCCTCACCCGACTCCTTGGCCCTCGATCTGGATGCACTAGCCAACTGGCTCAGCACCCAGGTCATGTCCCACCCCTGTTCTTTGCTCATGCAAGATGCCTTCCATGCCTGAGCCACGGAGCATCGCTCGTGCCGGGCTCAACAGAAAACACACACAGAATTATCCCTGCAAGATTTTGCCACTGGTGCCTCGAATTCGCATGGTTCACCTTGACATGAGCATAACGAGCACTGGTGATGGTTAGGACACGCAACTGGGCCAGGAGAACACTCACAGGACCCTTGTTCTGACACCACTTGAGGGTGGGAGGGCCACGGTGCCGGTTTTGGGCCGTGGCAAATTGCTCCAGTGTCACATTGGCTTGAGGGATCTACTTCGTTGCTGGGACTCGCCATACCTGACCGGGCCCAAGAACAGGCTGTTCAGTACACGTCGACGAGCTCGCAGCAGGTGCTGATTGGACTGAGCTGCTCGGACCGGCTGTCTGCGTGCTCCTCTCTGGTGCCAATGGGTCGGATGTCAGTGTCGATGAACTTGATCCCATAGACCGGCCTGCCATCTCTGGGGGGGAGGGTGTGCCTGGTGAGTACGCAGACATGCCGGGAAACTACTTACTCTGCTGGAAAAGGGCTGCTATCTGCCACTTGTCTAGACAGCACTCGTATATTTCTCGGCGCTCCTCGTAGCGTAGCCATGAAGCAGTTGAGTTATCACCAGGCAGGGGTGGCATAGGCAAACAATTAGGGGTAGAGTGGCGCGACATAGTCAAAGAAGGATGGATGGTCGAAATGTTTTTCTTATCTATCCTTTCATTATGATGGCATCAAGATTCTACTTCTATTACCGCTATGAATACATAGCCACCGCCACATCGCTTAGATGAATAAATAAAAATAAACCCCGAGTTTGTACGTAAGTAACGATAAGAGCGTTGTGTCCATACAGATAGTTTTGAATCCTCTGCAAAGTTCATGTATTTTTAACTAAACTTTTCAAGTGCGTTTTCGTCATTTATTGTTTCATGTGTTGTGAATGTCATATGCAACACTTATACAAGATAAAGGTCGTAAAAATTGAACGTAAAGGATGGATGGAAATGTCATTACTCACTTAGCCTCCTTGCCGGTTGCGTAAGACCTACGCAGTGTGTTGTTCCAAAGCCTCAAATGGTACAATATATCACCGATCACATACAGGGTCGATCCCAAGATGCTCGGCATTCAGCGGATCCCCATGGAATGTGATCGCTGAATAGACTGCTGATCATCGGATGCTCAGCATCAGCGGATCCACATGGAACATGATCGCCGAATAGACTGCTGATTATCGGCAAGCGTGACTTTGGTTTCACTATCCTCAATGACAAGACATGGCTGCCTTGAACCATATTTTGGGTACAGGTGCCCTGGGGTCAACGCAGGTAATATATAATACATCCAATGCCAATTTTGATGCTGATTATGATTGGTTAGAGCATAACTATATTTTGACTAAATGAGGGGGAGGGGATGGGGGGGAAGGAGAGAGAGAGAGATAGAGGATTAATACAAATATCCAGTGAGTCATAATATTGGATTATAATACCATTGTTTATTTACTGACACATCTTAAGTCAGCGTTGTGGCTTGCCAGCTACATAAAATCGAAAGGGCATCTTAGAGTTTGTATGTATCATCACACCTGTGTGTGATGGCATTTCTTTGTGAGTATGTTATTGCTGTCTGAAACCAGTACATTGTTTTGGTCCCAGGTATGCAGCCAGTGTGATGGCATTTCTTTGTGAGTATGTTATTGCTGTCTGAAACCAGTACATTGTTTTGGTCCCAGGTATGCAGCCATCCGGGTGAAGAGGCGCATAGGACGTTGGCCTCCTCAGAAGTATTCACTCATTTATAAATAAATAAATAAATAAATAAATAAATAAATAAATATAGAATCTATTTGTCATTGTAGCTGTATACCATTCAAATATGCGACCGTTGCACAGCCACTATAATTATGAACATATATATTTATATTATATATTTAATTATTTATTGTCAATATAGTATTAGCGTGTGATTTCATGCATATAGTGGCTGTGTATCAATCGTATATTCGACTGATATACAGCCATCAGGGGTCAGGTCCAATGCTCGCTTGCTGGCTTAGTCGCATCCTAACAGATCCTTCAAACTTTTCCTTTATGTAAATAGTGGATTTCGCTCGCAGTGGCGGCAAGCTTTCTTCACTGGGTTTTTGATGCTACCCCAATTGCACTCTTTTAGTTATGCCTATACTGTTCAGCTGTGGGTCTACTGAGGCGTTTCCTACCCAATATGTCCTTAGCTACCATGTAGCGGAAGTAGATAGCATTGTAGACGTATGGCTGTATTTAATTATTTATTCCAATCGTGTTATTGTGGCTGTGCATCGTTTGAGTCTACTATTGATGCACAGCCACAAGTTTTGTGATTGCTACATGTATTCCGTATTATTACATTCTTTCAAGTGCAAAACCATCTAATTGAATCTAAACCGTGTAATATTGCTTTTACTTTCATGTATCGTTTGAGGTGATATAACTATTTATCTGTCAATGTCGTATTTAATCTTTCTTGGTCCGCAGTTTATAAAGGTATCATACTTAGATAACTCATTGATCAAGCATTAAGGGAGAAAAATAATGATAATAATAATAATAATATATACATATAATTATCTTTGGTAGGTATTGCCAAACTGTTTGTCCATACGGTTGATTATATAATTGATGTATTATTTTGATGCAATGACACTTGTTACAACATGTTGTTTTGATGATGACATTTATTTATTACTATATTAACTGGGAAAAATACAAAAAAAAAAAACAAAGAAGGAAGAAAAAAAAACAAACAAACAATGCAACATGATATGGGCGGTAGTATATTGTATGTTAGGTGCTATGGACGGTGGTATATGTGGGTGCTCGGTACTCAGTTTAATATAGAAAGGCAATGAGGGAACGGCGATGAGAACTTGCGGAACAATTCAGGGATAACCGATTGACCAGATGTGAGAAATAGGATAACTCGGTGAAAATATAATGGACCGTGTTGGGTAAAAAATGTCTCAAGAGGTAGTATGAAAGCCATCGTAAGATATCAGTTGTCAATGTTCATGTAATTCAACATTTGTTGCTCGAAATTGCCGGTACTGACCACCTAGCCATCGTAAGATATCAGTTGTCAATGTTCATGTAATTCAACATTTGTTGCTCGAAATTGCCGGTACTGACCACCTTGCCGGCCCTCTGTTGGGGTTCTCCATTGTCTTCATACGTTCGGAGCTTCCTTTTCACTGGCTCGTAGTCTTTGCATTTGAGCAGTTGCCCCTTCCTCTTCTTGGTAATTGTCAGAGTGAGAACAATACATTTATTGTTTATATGGCTGCTCACTAGTGCAAATGTTTCGTCCAGCAGCGTTATCGATCTCAAAACTGTTAACATCTTGTACTTCCCTCCCCTCAACTCACTAGTGCAAATGTTTCGTCCAGCAGCGTTATCGATCTCAAAACTGTTAACATCTTGTACTTCCCTCCCCTCAATGGAACGACTGCGAAGGATACCTGTGCCGCAACTATATCGCTGATTCGGAAGGTCTGCGGTTTGATCCTCTTGAACCTTTGATTTGCGTGAGCATCTATGTTTTATGGTTGTTGTCCGTATATTCTTACGTTTTATCTCCTTCCAGTGTTATCCTTGCTTGCGTGTACTCGACGACATTGTCTGATGTTCTCTTGAACCCCCCTCGTGCAATTTTTTCGATCAATCTGTTGGGGTCAGTATCCTTTTCAAACAGAATGTGAACTTCTCGTTTGTCCGAGTCCTTTGCAGGTGTAAACACCCTATTGTTTGCGTACAATATCTTGTTTTCTTCATCTGACATTTCTTCCGACCATTCTTCCAGTTCGCCCTCTTTGAACTCCTGGTCAAATGCTTTGTATACTGTTTTTGCCGCAGCCATGGTTCCGACCATTCTTCCAGTTCGCCCTCTTTGAACTCCTGGTCAAATGCTTTGTATACTGTTTTTGCCGCAGCCATGGTGTCGTCAAATTGCTGCATGCCAAGCCTGTCCAGTTTTATTGACTGTTTGAGGTATTTACACTTCTGATTGAATTCACTACATCCTTATCAGCCATCTTCAATATGTGTAGCGTCATTGAACGCTCACTTTATAGATCCTCCTATCTTAAACGGGGGTAGATCTATGTCTGATATTGCATTGTACACTGTGAATGTTGCTTCCTCGTTTGTCACCTTGCCGTCCTGGTCTGCTAGTATGATTCTCCATATTTTTGGGCTTTCGTACTGCCATACGACTACCGTACTTTTCCATTCTGAGTTCTTCACAAGACATTAACTCTATGTGTGGACGTGATACATATATATTTTCATTTCACCTGAAGAATGTCATGGAGTCATGCTTCCCCCCGATGCTCGTCATACTCGACATGTCGTTCCAAGGTACTTTCTATGTTAATGTCCGTTTAAATATCTTTTTATATTTCTAAAAGGCTTCATTCAGTACGCACTTGCATTGCTTTTGTCGTACTCGTTGTCCATTTTTTGTATATGTGTATGCGATGATAAAATAGGCTACAGAATGTCTGGTGAGGGTGAGCTGATACTGTCTCGTGTCGCGTTGCAGCCATCTATTATAAGCAACTTTTCAGGATCAACTATCTGTATTGCTTCTTATTCTCATGTTGCATTGCATTGGTCTGATGCAGACAACGTTTACGGGTTGACTGTCTGTCTGGCTTCTTAGCGATTCGGACATATTTTATCCCTCCTATTCAACGTGTTTGGAAACGATAAGATTGACCCGATTTATTGGATCTCCCTATATGCTAATCCTCCAACTGTCTCACAGACAACTTCTTTCCCATAGATTCTCCCGTCCCACAGGACTGTGTTCTTTTCCTTTTAGTTCGAAGCATGTACATTTCCGCATCAATATATTTATTCCGCTGTATCATTTTATTTGATTTTGGCTTATAGATTGTCTGTTCCCTGGATACTGAGTGGGTTACTTTGCTTCTAACATCTTTTAGGATTGAAATAGGTTAATTCAAACTGACTGATTGGTTTGCCTACATATTACCTACGTATTACTCTGTTATTACTACGGGATTGAACAAGGCTAATTCAAATTGACAATTTGGCTTGCCTATTGGTATCCCTTACTTCTTACACCGTTATGGCTACATTTCTCATAGTATCTGGATGTTTCCGCCTTTTTGCCTTTCTATGTCCAGACTCGCCGGTCTGGCACATGTAGAGCTTGTGTGAAGTGGCGGTTTCTTACACAGGCGTTGTCATTCGATTTGTATTGATTTATTTGTCTAAGCGTGTATTAATGGTTCTTTATCCGTCTCCTGAATGGCTGGTTCAAAGCTTCTGACCCATCATTAACTCTGTGTTATTTTTCTTTTTATTTTTTATTTCTATTTGTTTTAAACGTTTTTTACCCTATATTTGGCTTGTATATTCAGTTTGTTATTTTTCTTTTTATTTTTTATTTCTATTTGTTTTAAACGTTTTTTACCCTATATTTGGCTTGTATATTCAGTTTATCATGCAACCATGGGTACTCGTACTAATATATTTGGTTTATTCGACCTTCGTTGCTTTTGACGTTTACGTGTCCGTTAGTCTGCTGGGATACCATAAAACCTGTGTGCTGCAGGCTTCCTTATCCTCAAATCTTTTGCTCTATCTATCTGTCCCTATATTTGTTTATATACATTGTTATACTTGGTACTACCATGCCTATCCTCAAATCTTTTGCTCTATCTATCTGTCCCTATATTTGTTTATATACATTGTTATACTTGGTACTACCATGCCTCCACGCAAAAAATCGAAAAAATCCACAGATAAACCGGAAGATATGACGTGTCCTTTGTATGAACAGCTGCAAGCTTTGTAAATTTATATCTACCTGCCTACATCTCATTATTGTACTGATATATTTGACTAAGGAATGCAGACCAATTGAACGCGTGCATTATGTAATTGTTCATATGTACGATCTTGACATGTGCTATCAGTATATTTGCAGCTGTGTTAGCCGGCAACTCGCCTGTTGACGCCGATTCTGCATCTTCCTCTTCAGTCAAGCGCAAAATTGGTGTCGCCCGTGATGTGTACATCCTTGTATATCGTGTTGATGTCAATGATTGCTTATCATTCGTAGTGATAGTACACCCTGTACGCCTTTGCCAAAGAAGAAGAGGGCCGATGGCCCTTCAAGTGTTGAGTCCCTGGTTATGTGCGTACTAATGTTATGTTATTGACCTTTGGTTGACTGCCTACTGTTTATTTAGACATGCCTTGGAGAAGCTTTTGGCCGGTACAGGTGATACACTGTCCACTCCAACTGGGCAAACTATGTTAGTCGGATTACACTATTTGTAGTATGACCCACCTGAAAATGTTGTTTCTCGTATATCTTCAGACGCAGTCGCACCCTTTCAGATAACCCTCAGGTTGCAGGGTCACAAAATCGACCACACGTATCCTTCCCAACATAAAGGCTGATTCAGACGATAACTCGGTGTCTGACAATTCCCCGGATAACAGAAATAGCATTATAACTCTTGCAGAAAGCAACGGTTTGCCGGAAGGGTCAGTATTTTATTTTCAATTTTATTGTAAATACTGCTCATGCGTTGTGTCTTTTATTTTTATTCTTATTTGTGGTATCGGTACATCTTGCGTTTGTAAACTGCCTGCCCATTCATTGGACAACAAATTCTATGCCACTAGTGAACCTATTGTCGATAAAGACGCATCCGACAACAGAGTCAACGGGAGTAGCTTTGAGTCATTGGAATTATCCAATGATGAAGCTGATATGGCAGACTTAGTTTTCTCAGACAGTGCACCAATTGCATGTGTCAATTCTGATAACGAATCCTTGGTGTTTGCTGCCTCTGCCGACAAACAAGAGTGTGCTGATGATAACAAAGATTGCCGTGTTATGGAAGACGCCAGTACTTATGTACATGGCATCACTACTAAACACGATGATCCTATCAATGTTGTGCTGGTGAACACTATGATATTGAAGAGTAGCGTCTTATTATTTGTTTGATTGATTTCTGTATTCTGATATATTTTTTTTTGGTTATGCAGCCAGACGTACAGGATCCTATGTTCTCCTCTACATACAGTATGCTTCCTTATCTTCTGTATGTCTGTTTATAGTATCCACGTCACAATATGTACTGGTCTGTTTCTATTTATTGATATATTTTTTGCACAGTTGCGTGTTCAATATCATACCGTATGGATATGATAAACAAATCAGTGATGGATCAGTGCAATTTGCACGTATATCGGCCGTTACATCGAAGATGACCGAAGAAAATGCAGAGTAAGTGCTTATGTTGTCTTGTTTATGTGCATTGTCGTTACACACGTGTATAGGTCTTTGATTCAAGGCCTATTGTGGGTCAAACATGGCTTATACGTGCATTCAGCTTGCATACATCCTGATAATCTTACTGCCAAATCTTGTCGCCTTGCTTTAAACCATGGGGGTAATGCCTTTTGCATCAACGTCATGTTTGGCATTATATCTGCTTCTCATTTCTTCGATTCCGGTGTAGAAGTCGGCAGTTACTCGTCCCCTTATAAACAGAAATGTTTGATGATTGTGCCATTCCAGCAAGAATTCCTACATTCTATGGCCAATGTTGGAAATCTGTTGGGTTTGTGTTCTGATCCCATGGGCTCTTATTCAAGCTATGGGATGGCCTTTGTAACCAGAGGCGAAGGGAAGAGCGTGTCCTTCAAAAACTGTAAATTTTCAACTTGCGTGTAGCATACCTTTGTGTTGACATCATTTTGTAGCGGGTGGCTACTCAGTGCCTGCCCTTTTGAAGCCTCCTGTACTTACAGACGATTCGATGTTTTCTGTCAAATCTGCTCCTATCGTACCGACCCCAAAATTCAAGAATTCTATGGAAGCGGTAATAAATTATGAATTGATAGGTGTGTTTTCCATGTCATTATTCGTTGATTTCTCTATTTATTTATTTCCAGTGCCTGTATATGACGGTCATTCGGAAACTGGACCTGCCTTTCAATTTTTGGCTGCTGACTTCACTGCTATCGCTAGTTGACGCTCATACAATGGTAACACGTCCGATGTTCCTGAGGGGTCCATTGTTGCCGTGGGTTACACAGCTGGATGGTTTGAAGGGTCCTCTTCAATGTATGTTGACCATTTATTATGATATTCTTATTGGTTATTTATTTATTTATTTGTAGCTTCCTTTTGACTAACATCAAGTTTGTCATGGTTCTTCACACTCCTGATCTTGTTGTGGTTGGTGGTGCAGGCACCAGGTCCTTTTGACTAACATCAAGTTTGTCATGGTTCTTCACACTCCTGATCTTGTTGTGGTTGGTGGTGCAGGCACCAGGCACATGGCATTCTTGTTGAGACCCGGTGGTCTCGAAGGGTCTGAATATGGCGCTCCGGGAGGGTCAAAAGATATTTCTTCTTCTGGTTCTGTGAGTGGTATACCCTCCAGACGCCGCAGTGCCAGCTCCAAGACGTCTTGCGACGCTGGTTCGACTGCTTCTCCCCAATCTGGTGTTGGTAGATCGGCCACAAATCGGGGTGCTACCTCTAAGCCGGCTCATTCTGCCGGGCTACCCAAGGGGAAAGGTAAAAATAAAGAAGCAACCTGATTGCTGGTGCATGGACCACATATAGTTCCTTTGATTTTCCATGCTTGTTGATATAATTTTGATTTTGTTGTTTGCCGCATTCTGATCCCTTTGCTGAACTATCTCGTACCGTTTTTGCGTACATCACTCTGTTTGACTACAAAATTCGGAGCGATGAATAAAATATACATTATTTGCAATGTGCCATTGGTCTTGTGTAAGAGTGTCGTGGACAGATAAAACTAACTCAGTATGACCTTTGTATTCATTGATATTATAGCGCGTATTTACTGTTTGATTGTTTTACTTGCTGAAGGTTGTGTCGTCTGTTTTGTATGACTAATCCTTGTTGTTCAAATTCGTCCATAGTTAATCCGCTGTCAATCTAAATATGGGCCGCTATTACATATATAATTTTATTTACTGAAAATGTTGATTTTTTATTTTATACATATATATATATGTGGCGCGTTAACACCCCCAAACCTCCATCTTGTCCTCCCTCCTGCCCTCTCCACATACACACGTACTTTCTGATATTTTTGTTATATGTCTGTGACTTCCCCGCATCCTCGCTTATCAAACGAGGCTTTCGCGTCCTGTTCCTGGTTCACTGATGCGCTGCTATCGGACGGAGATCTTGCTACCTGCTATGGATGAGACACGGCAATCCACGTGAGTGAACGTTGTCGACTCATTTATTGTTGATGATACCATAAGTACATGCTGTTGTCGTTTTGTAGCAACTTGTTAGCCGGATAATTACAGAGGAATCTACGGTTTCTCCTGCCCACAAGGATGATCAGTATTCTCTGTTTCGCGCTCTTATGGTGGGAGATGATGTGCCCATGATACCTGAAAAGATCCTGACGGATGCTCAATTTTGGATTCTCATGGCCTATCGTGTTGTGGACGTATTTGAGACGATGAATGGGGGGGCTATTCGGAGACCCTCTTCATCTGGTCCCGTAGTTGACAACTACAAAGCAGTACGTGTCATTGTTTCTATTGGGGGGCTATTCGGAGACCCTCTTCATCTGGTCCCGTAGTTGACAACTACAAAGCAGTACGTGTCATTGTTTCTATTGGCTTTTATCAATTGGTCAAGTACAATATTTTATGTATTACCTAGCCTATGGGAAGCCTTAATAATATTCCTGCTCTACTAGAGAGATCCCAGAACACCCTAAACTCTCATATACATGCACTTCGATCCAAGGCATGTAGAGATAAACAATTTGACTCTTCCACATATTATTCGTTGGAAGGCGGTCCCTTGATTCGTTTGTACTCAAGTCTCACTTGGCACGTTGGGAAAAAAAACGTTGTCACTACACTCATCAACTTGACCTCTGTGGCCCTGCATTTGGGATGTCTTCTTAAGGTACGTTAATGTCTATATTGTGTGTGTATTGTTAATGCTGAAAATATCGGTGCTCATATCAGGGAAATTTATTTCTGCCTACTGACATCGAGTCCATCAAGAGTATGATTGTTTCCGGGTACGATACTTTTCGGTTTAATTTTTATTTACATCTTATATTTTGATACCGCAGGTCGGAGAATGACCAGTCTGGGCTTGCGCATATTTGCCAAGTTCACGGTTCAGCTCCTCAAGGTTTTGATACCGCAGGTCGGAGAATGACCAGTCTGGGCTTGCGCATATTTGCCAAGTTCACGGTTCAGCTCCTCAAGGTTGTCAGGGGACCCCTCATTCCTTTCTTCTTTCACTCCTTATTTCTTTTCACTCTCCTTTCATTCACTTCCTTATTTCTTCTACCATTCTCTCATTTTGCTGTTACTACTTCTTCAACACTATCTGTTGGTACTATTCTCAACCTTTGAGGTGCTCTGGTTCTTTAGCTATCACTCAGACAAGTGTGGGCCCTTCAGCACCGCTCCAGGCTGCTTAGATAAGCCGGAGTTTGCCTTTCTGACTTCTAAAGTCCGGAGTTTTCCTCCCTTGTTTGCACACTTGTTTGGTTAGTCAATTTTCGAGTTTTTAAGGTTTTGTTGTACTGTACAGTTGTTTCCCACGCTTCAGAGGCCCCAGAAGCGTCCAACCTGGCATAGGGGATCCCCAGACTTGTTCTCTTTGGATCTCCCTCTGCCAGGTGAGTAGCTACCTTGATATTGTCAGTATATATTCTAATACACTTTGGATCTCCCTCTGCCAGCTGTGTGACTGAGCCACAGCCTCTAGAGGTCGCCCTTACAGCAGAACAAGTCTCTACATTTCGGTCTGGGAGCCCCCTTCAGCCTGCTTGAGCCCTCTCTTGCCCCTTTAGGTCCCTCCCCCACTGGATTACTCCCTGCCCCTCTGTTGCTTCTATGACCCAACCAGCCCCCTCAGACACTCCCCTGGACGCTTCTGCCCCTCAGGATGATGCCTGGGGTCGCTTGCTTGCTCTGGAGACTCAGGTGCAGACCACTCAAGCTTCCCTCACCCTCCACACCACCGAACTTGCTGGATTACGACAGGCCACAGACACTATCTCCCATTCCCTTCAGGCCCTCTTAGAGCGCCTCCCTCTCACTCCTACCCCTCTCCAGGCACCTCCAGTTAGGGCTGGCACACCCCCAGTCCCTCGCTTTGGGGCCTCCCCCCCAGTTCATGCCAATATTCCTCGCCCAGCACTCCCAGACGCATTCAATGGTGACCGAGCGATAGGCGAGCGTTTCCTGCAGTCCTGCATCACCTATATTCAGCTCAGTGGTGAGGCTTTCCCCTCTGACGCTCTCAAAATTGCTTGGGTTCTTTCTTACATGAAGTCTGGGCGAGCTTCAACATACGCGCTACGAGTCTTTCGACGTCCTGGAGGAGTAGAGAGTTTTGGAAGTTGGGATCAGTTTGAGAAGGAGTTTCGGACAGAGTTCTTCCCCTTGGACCCTGCTAAGGTGGCAGCCCTCACTCTCCGAGATCCTCATCGATATGGGCAGGGGAAGCGGACCCTAGATGAGTACATCGACTCCTTCAGAGCTCTTGCTGAACAGGCCTGTTATCCGGATGGTCTTCAGCTCTGTCTCACCTTCCGAGATGGCCTCCTTCCCTCTCTCATGGATCGGATCGACAGCATGGCTGAGGGACGACCTGATGACACGAGTATCGAGACCTGGTATCAGGTAGCACGTGATCAGTGGCAGCTCATGGAGTTACGACGTGAGCTCCACCGTGGAACTGCCCCTCGCTCCACTCCACAGGCATCCTTTTCTGCTCGTCATCCCATCCAGCCTTCCCTTCCATTTCGCACTCCACCCCCAGCTCAGGTACCTGCAGCACGTCCTCTTCCTTTTGGAGTACCTATGGATGTTGATGCCTCTCGTCAACGTTCCTCCCTTCCTCTCCTCTGCCGTCGCTGTGGAAAGCCTGGTCACTTTGCTCGGTATTGTCCCCAGGGGTTAGAGGTGCGCTATCTCTCAGCTTCAGAGCAGGAGGAGCTCCTTCTCCAGCTCCTTGCTGCCCGAGATGTTCGAGGAAACCCCTCCCCAGATGTACAGACTGAAGCAGAACCCTTGGAGGAGTCCTTGGGTCCTGTGGAAGCTGTAGCAGAACCATCGGATGGGTCCTTTGGTTCGGCAGGGGAGGGTTTTCAATAGAGCGACGGATGAGTTGTACGCCTCCGCCGCCTGGTGCTAATCAGTTTACATGTCAATCAGTAGAGTCTTCTAATGTATTGCTCCCTACTCCTGATTCTCTGACTGAAACTGTAAGCACCCCCTCCGACGTACAAAATACCCCCTTGGTCCAAGCCTCAGCTAAGACTTCTTCTTCTCCTTCTCCTGTCCGACGACCACGTGTCCCAGCTTGGGAACGACGCCTTCCCCGTCGCTATGTTGTTGCTTCTACTCCCTCTCCCAACTCTCTGCGTCTGAATGTGGAGATTGAGACAACTGACACTCAGCAGACTCGAAGCGTCATAGCTCTCTTGGACAGTGGTGCTACTGGACTCTTCCTAGACACCCGTTATGTGGAACAACACCGGCTCACTACCCGCCCCCTCTCTCACCCTATTCCAGTCTATAACATTGACGGTACGCTCAATGAAGCTGGATCCATCCGCTCAGTGGTGGATTTAGTCCTTCGTTATCAGACTCATTCTGAGCGTGCAGTCTTTGCAGTTACCAGCCTAGGAAAGCAGGACATGATACTTGGGTTCTCCTGGCTGCGTGATCACAATCCTGAGATTGACTGGGCCAAGGGTAAGGTGAGCATGAGCCGCTGCCCTCGACGGTGTTCCACATGTGCTAAGGAAGTGAGAGAGGAGCGCAGAGAGTCAGTCCGTGAGCGTGCCGCTATCCGGGCTTGCCGAGTTGGACACCTCCCCTTTGCAGACCTTGACCTACTGGATCCTCCTCCCTTGGCGTTCCCTTATAGAGAGGCCCTCTATGAGGACGTTCGAGGTGTAGCGAGTGAAGCCCAGATGGAAGATGGACGCGAGGGTGAATTTGGATGCGCTCCTGACCCAGAGTCTCCAGACGAGGCTATCGAGACAGGTGATAGGATTTATGCAACTATGTTACGACCTCCACCAAGTGTAGCAGAGATCAGAGCTAGCCAAACTACCTCCCAGCGGCTAGCTCAGGCATTTGCTGCCAACTCTGCTCCTAAGTCGTTCCGAGATGCGGTTCCTCATCACCTGCAAGACTTTGAGGATGTTTTCTCTAAGGCATCATTTGACTCCCTGCCAGAGCGTAAGCAGTGGGACCATGCAATTGAGCTTACACCCAATGCTGAGCCCTCTAGCTGCAAGGTCTACCCACTCTCTCCCAGAGAACAGGATGAGCTTGATGCCTTTTTGCAGGAGAATTTAGACTCTGGTCGCATCCGTCCCTCAAAGTCTCCGATGGCCTCTCCAGTCTTCTTTATTAAGAAGAAGGATGGATCTCTACGTCTGGTTCAGGACTACCGAGTCTTGAATGCGATGACTGTGAAGAATCGCTACCCCTTACCACTCATTTCAGAGCTTGTCAACAACCTCCGAGGTGCACGCTACTTTACCAAGTTGGATGTCCGCTGGGGCTACAACAATGTGCGCATCAAAGAAGGAGATGAGTGGAAGGGAGCATTCCGAACAAATCGTGGACTCTTTGAACCTCTGGTAATGTTCTTTGGCCTCACTAATAGCCCTGCCACCTTCCAGACCATGATGAACGACATTTTCCGAGACCTCATAGCGGAAGGTGTTGTGTGTGTATACCTCGACGATATTCTCATCTATACCAAGACTCTAGAGGAGCATCGTCGGATTACACGCATCGTACTGGAACGTCTTCGCCAGCACCAGCTCTATCTTAAGCCAGAGAAGTGTGAGTTTGAGCAGACTAAGGTTGAATATCTTGGACTGATCATCTCTCATGGAATGGCTGAGATGGACCCAGTCAAGGTGGCTGGTGTAGCGGAGTGGCCAGAGCCTAAGAACAAGAAGGAGGTTCAGGCCTTCCTGGGTTTTACCAACTTCTACCGGAGGTTTATTCAGGATTTCTCACACCATGCCCGGCCCCTCTTCGATCTCACCACTAAGGACACTCCTTGGCACTGGGATGCAGCACAGCAGACAGCCTTTGATGCCCTCAAACAGGCGGTCACTTCAAAGCCTGTCCTTATATTCCCAGACGATGACTCTCCCTTCCGTGTCGAAGCTGATAGCTCAGATTTTGCTACTGGGGCCGTTCTCTCTCAACAGTCAAGGGAGGATGGTAAGTGGCATCCTGTGGCTTTCTACTCCAAGAGTCTCAATGCCGTGGAGCGGAATTATGAGATCCATGATAAGGAGATGCTAGCTATTATTCGGTCATTTGAGGAGTGGCGACATTTCCTTGAGGGTGCCAGGCATAAATTCGAGGTGTGGACTGATCACAAGAACTTAGAGTACTTTCGGACGGCCAAGAAACTCAACCGCCGACAGGCTCGATGGTCCTTGTATCTGGCCAACTTCGACTTCTCTCTGCATCACAAACCGGGACGGAGCATGGGTAAGCCAGATGCGCTTTCTAGGCGAGCAGACCATGGTTCAGGAGCTAGTGACAATGACAATATTGTACTTCTGAAGCCAGAACTATTTGCTATCCGTGCTCTAGAAGGTGTGGTTGGCCAGGGAGAAGAAGTGAGCATCCTTCGAGACATCCGACGAGGTAACCGGGAGGGCGCCCAAGAAGATCTGGTAGCTAAGGCTGCCATGGCCTTGCATGCTCGAGAGAAAGCTGGAGTGAAGTCTGTCCGCACCGACGAGTGGTCTCTGGAGAATGGTCTTCTCACCTTCCGGGGACGCATTTATGTTCCCAACCTGCCAGACCTCCGGAGGCGGATTGTGGAGCAGCATCATGACTCTCGAGTTGCAGGACATCCTGGCAGATGGAAGACACTGGAGCTGGTTTCGCGGAATTACTGGTGGCCTCAAATGTCACGGTATATTGGCTCTTACACCTCCACCTGTGATCTTTGCCTTCGGACTAAGCCTCGTCGTCAGCCTCCTATGGGACAGCTTCATCCATTGCCTATCCCAGCTGAGCGTTGGAGTGTGGCCTCGGTAGACTTCATTGTTGAGTTACCTGATTCTCATGGATATGATGCGATCATGGTGGTAGTGGATCTCTGTGGCAAGCGTGCTCATTTTATTCCAACACACACTACTTGCTCAGCCATGGGCGCTGCCAATCTGTACCGGAAGCATGTCTGGAAGCTCCATGGGTTGTCAGATGCTTATGTCTCAGACCGCGGACCTCAGTTTGTGGCAGAGTTTACGAGAGAACTGTATCGCCTCCTCCATGTCAAACTCCACACCTCCACAGCCTACCACCCCCAGTCTGATGGCCAGACTGAGCGTGTCAACCAGGAGCTAGAACAGTATCTCCGGCTCTTCTGCAATGAACGACAGGATGACTGGGACGATCTATTACCAGAGGCAGAGTTCCAGTACAACAACCGTGTACATGCTGCCACCCAGATGTCTCCTTTCCTTCTAGATACTGGTCGACATCCTCGGATGGGATTTGAGCCTCGTGGACGACCTTCAGAGAATGAAGCTGTCAATGAGTTCATAGATCGGATGAAGGCAGCCCAGGAGGAGGCCAAGGCAGCTTTAGCTAAGGCAAAGGATGACATGGCCCGCTACTACGATCGTGGACGAACTCCAGCCCCCAAGTACAAGCCTGGAGATCGAGTCTACCTGGATGCCTCTGACATTGCCACTACCCGACCTTCTCAGAAGCTCTCTCACCGTCGTCTAGGCCCCTTCCCTATAGTAAGACAGGTAGGCCCACTTGCCTATCGACTCAAGCTGCCTAGTGGAATGAGTCGACTCCATCCAGTCTTCAATGTGGTGAAGCTTTCTCCAGCCCCAGAGGATCCAATTCCAGGTCGACGTCCACAGCCACCTCCACCACCAGTTCTGGTAAACAACCAAGAAGAGTATGAAGTGGAGCGGATCCTAGACAGCCGACTCTTTAGGAATAAGCTTCAGTTCAAGGTCAAGTGGAAGGGCTATGGAATCGAGGACGTTTCCTGGGAGCCACAAGAGAATGTCCATGCCCCTGCCTTGGTCCGGGAATTCTATCAACAGCATCCTGATGCTCCTCGGGCAATCAGAGGCCTCTATTCTCTTTCCAAAGTAGACCAGGCCATCCAGAACTACTTCTATCCAGCACGTCGAGACGCCGCACTCTAGAGGGGGGGTGATGTCAGGGGACCCCTCATTCCTTTCTTCTTTCACTCCTTATTTCTTTTCACTCTCCTTTCATTCACTTCCTTATTTCTTCTACCATTCTCTCATTTTGCTGTTACTACTTCTTCAACACTATCTGTTGGTACTATTCTCAACCTTTGAGGTGCTCTGGTTCTTTAGCTATCACTCAGACAAGTGTGGGCCCTTCAGCACCGCTCCAGGCTGCTTAGATAAGCCGGAGTTTGCCTTTCTGACTTCTAAAGTCCGGAGTTTTCCTCCCTTGTTTGCACACTTGTTTGGTTAGTCAATTTTCGAGTTTTTAAGGTTTTGTTGTACTGTACAGTTGTTTCCCACGCTTCAGAGGCCCCAGAAGCGTCCAACCTGGCATAGGGGATCCCCAGACTTGTTCTCTTTGGATCTCCCTCTGCCAGGTGAGTAGCTACCTTGATATTGTCAGTATATATTCTAATACACTTTGGATCTCCCTCTGCCAGCTGTGTGACTGAGCCACAGCCTCTAGAGGTCGCCCTTACAAAGGTCACACAACTGTTCTTCATAATTCTTTGTATATTGCGTTGGCTATATTGCCTCTCATGTTACTCAATCCTCACGAGTATAATGAAGTGGGCGCAAAGGAAACAATGTTCAAGGTGTGATTGTTCTCTCGCATGCCATATTGATAGTTAATTGTATTGTTAACGTGGTAGTTATGGAATCACATAGGAGGGCTAGAACGACCCCTTGCTGTAGTAGAAGCGGATCGGGTGTTGTGGAAGGTGTTGTTTTCTGCAGCTCTAGGGGGGAACCTCCTACAGGAACTCAGATCCGCATTTCAACATCTGGATGGGGTGGTGAGGGATGCCGTGCCTCATTGGCTGAACCTCGTTAACGGGTCTTTGCGCGTCCCTGCTACCCTATCTTCGCCATCCGATGTAATTGATCAGCTCGATATGGTGGTATATTCCGATGTTTTACCTTTTCCTGACAATTCTTTACTCCTGACCTCACTAACTGGAAGCGCCTCTGGTGCCAACGTCCCTGTGCCCAACAATTCCCGTTCATCTGCAATTACGTATGCTAACGAGTTCGATAACGACAGGCTTCATTATAAAGATGTGTATCCTTCTCGATCTGCTGGTAGCGATCTGTATCATCCACCTATCAATGATGACAATTCTTGCAATACTCGTAGGACACATATGTTGCCTTTACGGGATACTACCCACAATCCATTCAGTGACGATGTAAATGCTGGCAGTAAAAATCCAAGCAATTCGACAAACAAAACTGGACGACTTGGTGGGCATGATGCGGCAGGCAGCCGTCCATCTTTCGTGTCTCCTCCGCCATATTCTCTCAACAATCAGGACCCTTCTCCTTCTGACAGGCCCACCAATGTTGATATTGATAGAAGAGATGTACCTGGTAGAGATAACGCTAGCAATGATGATCAAGCCATACTCGATAACCCCATCAATGATGATCGCGATGTACTCAATATACCCGACATCAATCTGTTGTCCTCTGACAACCTCATTCCTCCACCAGATGAAGAATCTCCGGTTTCAGTTCCCAAAAGTAATGTATCGGGGGTGCGGTCATGACGATCTGATAAAACAAGTAAACCGCCGTCTATTCCTTCTCCCACTCCCAAAAGGAAAAGACGAGCACGAAAGAACACCAAAACCATTGAAGGTACGTGTGGTGACAGTATTGACAGGACATGGCCTAGCAAGCGCATTCCTCATGTCCTCATTGATTTGACTCTTGACGTTACTGTACGTACCCCTTTATATGTGATTACTACTATGTTATTTCACTGTATGTTGTATGACCTCAGGACTTGGAGTTCGACAATTCTGATATCAATGTATCCAATGACGTTGTATTTGTGATGGGGGAAAGTCCTGTCGAGTATGCAATTCACGGTACGAACCGCGCATATTGGTTTACTCCCAAGTTCCATGTAAGTCCTGTAATCTGTTTCCATAACTGCTGCTGAACACTCTACAGTTAACAGAGGAATTTGCAATGGTTTTACTCACTCCACAAATTGGTCGTTATGGGGTTGACTAGACCAACGTTTATCAAGATTGCTTCTATGGATGAATTGACGGACCCCACTAATACCAGCATTTCTAAATATCTGACTGACCACACTGCTGTATTGATCAAAGGCATCAACCATGTAGACAACGGATTTACCGGTGCAACATTGACCTCCATCTGCAACATATACAGTGTTACCACCATTCATGGTATGCCTGTTTGGGTATTCTTGTGTTCCATTCCATATACTTACATATGATAGATTTCACCTCGCTAGATACTCAATGTACGCGTAGAGATTCCCCGGTTGATGTGTTCGCTGCTGTTTTGTCTGCGGAACCGCAGGCTCTGAGCGCTCTTGATATGCCGGCAGTACGCGATCTATTTCCCATCTTATCCGTGTCCGGTGATTGGTTTGCATAGTTGCAAGTAAATGGTCAATCCTCGTACTGCAACTTCTCTGACCATTATCCGATATCTGACATGCAGTGGGCAATAGCATTGACCGGATCTGCCCATCATTACTGGCACATTGGTTCTAACGGATATGGCACTTTCTTACAGGTGGAAATGGGATTCAAGTTACTGTACGTTGCACGACCAAAGTCGGGGTCTTTTGAGGATTTCACTACCGTATCTATTTTTATGGATAAATACGTCATGCATGAGGCGAACGCTGACTTGTGGGATACTGAAGTGGTTGTATTGGAACCTGGTGACATTTTGTGAGTGGTGCCTTATATTGCTGCATAGACAATATGACTGTTCCCATAGTGTCGTGCATCCGAATGTGCCACTTTGTGTTGTGACACCGGTACCTTCCATATGTGTTGGAAGTTATTATTATCTAGCGACCACTCTTGCTGATTCCGTTATTGGGATATATCACCATTTTGTGGGTAGTCAAACCCTTGCAAACACTGATCACGGAACAGCATCTCATTCTATACTGGTTCGCATGCTCGCGCATTACTACCGCTATATAAATAAATTTTTTGAGGGCAACCTAGGTAAGCATACCTGACGTTGACTTCTAAATTTTAGTTTATTAAATTTATTTTATTAATTTTATTTATTTATTCATTTATTTTTAGACCGGGAGTATCATCATGTGCCAGATTGGGATACCTGGGAAGGCGCCTTGTCTATTTTCTCGCTATGCAATTATTTTGAATTGCATAGTGCTCTTATTAATTGGAACTACCCATTCGATACGGACGTCCACACATTTGAGTCATCTATCAAAAACCGCTTGAGGGCCCGCAAAATCATATACTGGTACTTCCTGCGTCATACCTTTTGCAGGCCTGGTGATACTCTAAATGGTTACGACGCATTCCAGGCTATTTACTCTGTGTTTTTGGCTCGTCATGCTCACGTGCTTATACTACTTAAGAGAGCCGCTCATGCATCAGGAATACAAGGTGAGATTGAAGAGCTAGGTACATCTTCAGTTCGGACGGCGGTTTGCAAATGTATACACGATGGGCCTGCATGGGATTATTTCAAAAATATGACAGCCAGTTCTTCTGACCAATCATTTTATTGGGATGGACCATCATACACCGTCGAGAAATCTACTTGTGATGCATATGGTGCACTATAGTCTTGCTGCGTCAGTCTTTTATTATTATTGGTTTATTCATTTGTATTTAATAGATTGTCCTTACCTCGATGGTCTGGTGTACGGAGATAAGGAAACAGCATATGAACTCGGGTACTCTCTATCACACATATCACCTCGCCTAGATCGCAACAATCCTAAGGATGATGATGTTTACAAAACCCTTGCATACAGCGATGGAGACAATTTTGATGATGACTTCGAATCTCCTAATAAGGCTATAAATGAACCATATTTGCATCGGTCTTTGGACCCTGAATCCTCACTAGAGGAAACTGTTTCGCCATCTAAGCGTCGTTTGCAATGGAAAGGATTGCCAATCTGCCTGACTGCAGGATCTGCTCAAAATATTTGCAAACAGGATCATCCGTCTTCGACTGCATCAGAACACACTCGTTGCCAAGGTATGTATTTATAATTGGAACACATCCATATTATCAGGTGTTTAATCAATTATTCAGTGTAGTCCGTCCCCGAATTACATTATCCGACCCCTGACCCCATATTATGGTCATCTGTTGTGCTTGATGGTTTGCATATCAAAAAAAAAAAAAAAATTGTTTGTATCTGTATACTAATGTGAATATGTGTGTGTTTTGCTAATACGTTGAAGTAATAAGAATCATATACTCAGTGGTCGTATATACAAGTAATTATGTAACAATGAATTACGTTTTCTGTCTTGACGCTTGTGTAACAAATACCACCTTTCAAGTTATTAGTATGCGACTCATCACCTTTTTCATCGAGCAATGGGCTAGTGTCTATCTGCTTGTCATGTGCGGATTATACATCCTTGTTGTATCTGCAAATGCGTATAATATTGGGTCAGTTACACCCTATTAATCGATGTTTCACCTACATATTAAACTGAATGCAAACCAGACCCTCTTTACAATATTGGGTCAGTTACACCCTATTAATCGATGTTTCACCTACATATTAAACTGAATGCAAACCAGACCCTCTTTACACGATGTAAAGCCTGTCGAACCACACTATGTGGTACACAACATTTTAAACGCAACCTGCATGCATTCAGAATGCAATGTATCATGCATATGACTCAATCGTGGTGGTTCTGCACCTCTTATAGGTTTATGCCCCACCATATCAACCGATGTGATTATGCTGAGGTAAATCAGCACCACTCTCATGTTGCCTTTTTACGTTACATGCGTTTGCGTCTATACGCATTCCAACGTCTTTCACAGTGTTTGCGTATCGAACTAGACATTGCGTCAATTAAACGGTGGTTTGTTTATCTGGATGGCCGAATGTACAATCAACGGTCTCCTCATAGTTACATCGACCTATATAATTTGCTATATCCTTGGGTACATGTTTGCCGATTTTGGACCGGTATGCACACTGCGAGGACGTGTCATGTTTTACGAGTTCTATCAACCAGAGGACATATTCTACGGCACAATTTTGCAATTTCCTTGAGGGACTGTGTGTCCGGTGATGACGCCCAAAGTTTGGTCAGCAACAAATGTAACTATAGTGTTACCGTACCAAGAGTTTGCGTTGGGCGCGCTATAAGTAATGAGAGGAGTCCCGGGCAGGTCCCAGAGAACGCGCCTGTGAAAATGGGTAAAAGTCGGTAAGGGAGTCGGCAAGTGTAAAGCGCTAAGGTAAAGCGCTTATGAAAGAGCGGTAAGCGAACATGGCAATGTGAGCGGCAAGAGCACGGTATGCTTAGCGAAGTCTAAGCGTCGATAATGCCTGCCGTAGTTGCAAGGCGCGAGTATGTCGAGTGTTGGCGAGCGTCTGCAACTGCCGATGAGTTTGACGTTGCCGACCGTAGCGTAAATGAGCTCTTGAGCATAAGGGAGACTGAGGAAAGGGGAGTAGTGAATTCTGGTCTATTGTTCGATTCTTGTATGTATGTACAAATCGGTAAGTACTTTTATACTACAATGAGTTCGCCATCGCCAGTGGCTAATGACGCCAGAGTGCGGTAAACTGGAAAATTTCATAGGGGTAGCTCCAACAGTTTCAGATCCCTACCGTCCATTCAAGAGCCTTAGCGACGCCAGGCGACAGATCGTGAAGCTAAACCATCACTCCATCACCCTTCTGTCCATCAGAGTACCTAAGCGATGTCAGGCGCCAAATTGAGACGCTAAGCGGTGTCAGACGCCAAGGTCAAACGCCAAGCTGTCCGTCAGTTTTTGATAGATCATCAGGCTTCTCGCTAAGCGCTGTCATTAGTGACTGATGCCATCTGTCAGTTGTCATTCTTGCTGCCGTCGGCGCTATCACTGATCGGATCTGTTTCTTGCCGTGCGCGGCCATCAAATATCGCCAAAATTGGATAATTAGCGCGCGCTAAGGTATTTTGAGTTGATGCCACGTTGCCGTCGCCTGCCGTTGATGCGCTGATCCTGTATGGGGTCCTATCATCTCCCCCAACTGAAAAATTGACTGTCCTCAGTCACCAAATATGGTTACCGTTACCGCTTTTGTGACAGGTGGTCCGTGCGTTCTTGAGATTTTGTTTATAATCCTGGCGCATAAGTTTGGACTTCACCTCTTCTCCCCATCTTTACCTGGCGCTCAAAAATCAAAATATGTCCTTCCGTATTCCAACTCCGCCCCCAGTGCCCTCTCAGGCTGCCCAGGAAGCTGCCTACGCCTATATCGCCAAGGCCAACAATTTTATCCGTCATATCGAGGGTGTTGGCGCCGAGGCGCCCCAAAAATTAGTGGTTGGCGTGATGAAACTTCTGGAGCGATGGTACGAGGTACGCGTCCTTGGCGTTGGGTGGGATCGTGAGATCGAAGTGCGGGAGTGGTGTCGTGCTCGTTACGTTGACAATCTTGGCGCCGAGTGGTTAGCGCCCTTCTCGCGTTTTGTAAGTGCTTTTAGTCCTTGCCGTGTCACTAGCTGATCGAGTTGCCAGGCGCCTCCTCCCATCCCAACTATCGAGGACGAATTGGAGGATATTCTGTCCGGAGCGTTGCCGATGACGGTAAGCGCGCCTGCGGCAGAGTGAGTATTTCTAACTACCTCATCATAACTTAGCTCTGGTCTGATTTGTCGCCTCATAGTAAGCAGGAAGTGTTGGCGCCCCTGGCACGCATGCAAGTGGCCAAGGAGCTGGCGACGCGGCAGGAAGAGATTTCCCAGGATGCCTGGGAAATCACCAGGGCTCTGGAGGAGCGGGAGCGGGTCAGGGAGTTGGCAGAGGAGATGGAGGGAGTTGCCGCGGGGAAGGCGCCTGCTGTTGAGAGGCAGGCAGTAACAGAGGGATCCGGCAAGATAGGTCGCGCCGGCAGCACTTTGAGCCCAGTGCTGCCAGCTAGCAAGTCGGGCTCGCCGAGGAAGCCGGCAGGTGCTTCCAAACGTAAGGTAAGTGCTGATTTTGCTTGCCGATGCCAACGGTCGCTAATGACATTCACAGAGTCGCAAGGCGGCTCCTCAATACGCGGTGAGTGGTACTCTCTTTTTGGACTGGAATTACTAAGTTTCTGTAGGCGCCAACACAGAGCTCCTTTGACGACAAGGAGCTCAAAGGGCTACTGTTGCCGCGTCGCGAGGAGGCAGTCCTTGATGAGGGGCAAGAGGCCGGGGTCGTGATGGAGGAGATGAAGGGGAAGAAAACTGTTTCCCTGGCGACCCGGCAGGCTTTCAAGGAGGCACGGGGAGCGGTAAGTCACTTTTTATATCTTCTTGAGTCTTTTGCTAACTCTTAGCGCTAGTGTGACAAGTGCTGGGCAGACAACGACCCAGAAGGCTGCTGGTTCCCGACTGGGGCCCAGCCGTGCTATTGTTGTGGCGCGTTGAAACGCGCTTGCACCATCGATGGGGCTAAGAGTCGTGAGCGTGGCGGTGCGCCAGATGCTCTTGTCGAAAAGACGTTTTCCCGCATGGTATTGGTAAGGAGGGCTAGAGAGTTTGTGGAGGGGCAGAAGAAGAAGGTCGCTGCCGGTGGCATGGCAGCTATTGGACGAGCCGCCTTGGCGTTGCCGACACGCCAAGGGGATGGGACGGAATCTGTCGGCAATCGAGGCGCCGGCGAGCGCCAAGGGACTTCGGTCCCAGAAAAACGACAAGCCCCTTCCCCAAGCAAGGGGAAGGGCAAAGCAAAGCGCCCCCGTGTTGTATCGTCGTCGCCTTCCCCTTCGCCAGCGCCAAAGGACACCGAAATGGAGGACCTGGAGAAGGCGACGACGGCTAGTCGCCTCCTGCCTCGTGACGCAGAGGCTGGCCCAAGTGGCCTCTTGTCGCCTATCCAGTTGGCGGCTAGGTCCCTTGGCGAGGAGCAGGAGGTGCCTCAAGAGGAGCGGGAAGACGCTCCCGTCGACGTTGAGATGGGGGATGAGGAGAAGGCAGAGGGAGCGGCAACGGGAGGGGATGAGGACACCGAAGGTGAAGAGGAAACCTTGGCGACGCAACGGGATGGTGGTGAGGAGGAGACGTCGGCAAGGGAGGTAGTGGCAGAAGAAGGGGAGGGAGCGGCAGGAGTTGCCAGGGAGGAGCCTGAGTGGCGCTGGCTCCCTCCCTACAGTAGCGTTGCCCCTTGGGAGGTTTCAGACCCCAAGGACGTTGCCGGCCTGGAGCCTAGGCGCCCCGTGGTCGCCAGAGTCAATCCATTGTGGACTCCCCAGCCGCAGCCAATGGTCACAGGCGACGCTTTCAACTGGCTGGAACAAGACCTCGTGTACCCGGTGGTGGCACTTAACCTGCAGGAGATGCTGGAGAGGTTCTCGAGGAGGGCGGCAACGATGGAGGCAGCAATGGGTCGGGAGCGGGAACGTGTCGAGGGTCAGCTAATGGCACTAAGGTTGCGCTACTCCAATCTTGGTCGTAGCCTTAGCGTTCTTCGAGACTACCAGGCAGATTGCCAAGCCGCCATGGATTGGCAGACCGCCAACAACATCTTGCCTGGCGACCTCCTACCTCTACGCGACTCTTCTTTGCCGGTCTCCAACGACTCGTTGCCGATGGAGGATGATAGTGAGTGAACGGACCTTAGCGTAGATAGGCCGTTTTTTGTACATATTTTATTGGCGCCTTGTTTTGATATATTTTTGCTGTTCCCTACCGCGTGGAGGAATTGAGTCTAGTCTGAGTTAGCAAACCATCACAGGGTAAGGTAACAGGAAGACAAGCGGTAAGCATTTGTTAAAGTAGGTGCCAGCAAGAGGAGAAGTAGGTGAGGGACTTAGACAAATTTTGAGGAAAAGGGAAACGCTCAGTAAATCATCATAGCAAAAAACCCTTGGCGAGAGTTGCGCAGGGCGCTAAGCGCTGGCGACACGCTAGCGCTGCGACTTGACTACATAAGGAATTGTCTGTGGAATATAGTACAGTAAGTATCGGCAAGAAAGATAAGTAAGATAAGTAATAGAAAGAAAGAGCTTATCAATATATAGTCTTTTCTAATCATTTTCTTCTTCTTCAACTAGAGTCGGCAAGTCATCATCGTCCAATGATTCGGTTTCTTCAAGTTCTCTCAGCTTGGCGGTGTCAATATCTAGCGCTTCCAGCGGCAAGTCGATTTGTTCTCTGGCAAGATACGGTAATAGGCGAAAGGTGGCAACAAGTCAATGCAGAACTGATCCATCTAATTCACAGAGCATGTAAGTGCCTCCACGGTTACGAGAAATAACTACCAAGGGTCCTAGATAGCGTGGGCGCATTTTCTTGTTGTATGAGGTTTCGATTTTGGAGTTGCGCATAAGCACTAGCGCTCCTCTTGGGAAGTTGTAATCCTTGATAGTAGCGCTATGCTCAGTTTCAAATCGTAGAGCCGCTTGGCAACGGGTGCTAAAGACTACCTCATGAAGTCACTCTAAATCTTCTTTCCTTCGCTGGAGATCAATAGCTCGTCTGGCGATAAGGTCGGTAGTCGCTAAGATACTGTTGGGTGCTGGCTGAAGATAGGTCGCTTCTATAATGTCAGCTGGGAGTAACGGATGGGTGCCAGTAGCCACGTAATAGGGAGAACAACCCATGCGCTTACGAATGGTAACTCTTTCCGACCAAAATACTGAATATGTCGCTTCACTCCAACGAGACTCGTCGCCATCGACTGCCTTGAAGAGCGCTTGCCGAACGTCAAAGTGTGGTCTTTCCACCAGGCCATTGGCGCGTTTGTTGTAGCCAGATACTCGAATGTGATGGATATTGTATTTCTTGGTGAGATAGGTTAGCGCTTTAATAATTGGCGCACCGTTATCCATGACGATTTCTCTTAGCGCTCCCCAACGGCAGATGACGTCCTCAAATAGCCACTTGGCGACCACCTCCGTGTTTTCTCTTTGGAGCATTTGAAATTCAGGCCAGTGGATTAGCAAACAACGACCTTGAATGATGTATTTGTAGCGACCAGATTTGGGCATATGCATGGTATTGATGTAAATTTTGCTGAAGAGAGGAGCTGGCATTGCAACGGTTGGCGGTATGAGTACTTGGCGTGTCTGTTGAATTTGGCAGAGGTGGCAAGTCCTAATGTACCAAGCGATGTCGGCACTAGTGTGTGGCCACCAGAATCGTTCTAACAAAGAGGCTCGGGTAGTGTACAGACCTCTATGTCCTAGCTCATCATGCATGGCGCGCAGGACTCGTAAGCGACTTTCTGGCTTGATGATCAGCTTGTGAGCGCCATCTCGATTTCGTCGCCAAAGTCGGTTGTCGGTAAAGAAGAAGTGGGTGGCATATCGGATAAAGGTCGCGTATTGCTCGTCGGTAAGGCCTGGAGGTCGCTTAAGGTCTTGTATCCATTGTTCGACTACTAACAGGCGACTGTCTTCCGCCTTTGCCTTGGCGGATCGGGGAACGGCATCGTAGGGCAAGTTTTTGCTGTCTTCTCTTAGCGGATGGGGTTCTTGTATGACTTTTACTGGAGGCGAATTTTGACTGAAAATGCTTGCCGTGTAGAATGTGAGGGGTACGCTAAAGATCTCTGGGCGGTAAGGGACAATGGGATGTAAAAGGATACTGGTAGGCTGTTGCCGTCGTAGTAAGGGAATTGGCTGTTGTATGAGGTGCACGAAACCATGTAGTCGGTCGATCCAGTCCTCGAAATCGCTATCAGCCTGTGTGTCCACTGCCAGGTCGCCAGGCTGCCGTGGTCGCCTAGAGAGTCCATCTGGTCCGTGGAAAGAGCTCTTGACGTGTACCAACTCAAAGTGAAACATGAGGATAGCGACTACCCATTGGTTCATGCTAGCAGATGGCTGGATGTCGGGATTCTGCAGCATGCCTTTGATGTACCTAGCATCAACTTCCACAATAAGGTTCCGCACGCCAATCAAATACATCTTTAGCGACCGGAAGGCTTTGAAGAGTCCATAGAGCTCTAGCTTAGGCTGACTGTAGCGAGACTCTCTGTTGTTTAGCATGATAGACCCAAAGCGGTTGTAGCGTCGCTGTTTACGATTGTCGCTAAGGCACTGGCACAAGAAGTAGCCAACGGCAATGTACAAGGTATCCACCGCCAAGATAACAGGGTCGGCAGAGCTATAGTCGATTGGAACTAGGGGTTTGGCGTCTTGTAGGGCTTTTACTAAGTCTCGTTGTGCAGTGACCTGGTCTGGCCCAAATTTGAAGGGCTCGTTAGCGCGGGTGAGTCAGTTAAGGGCATGTGCGCGATGGGCGAAATTCTTGACGAATATCCTAAGAACGCCAACGGTACCAAGAAAGGCGCGAACTTCAGATAGGTCGCGGCAAGGACTGCATCTCTCCAGGAGTGCTAAGCGAGACTCGTCGGGAACACGACCGTCGGGAGTGCAGATATGACCAAGTATTTTGAACCTTGGCACGCATAGGAGGAGTTTGTGGCCGCTAAAGGTTCCACCGCTATACTTCATACGTTGGAGAACTCGGTTGAGCAACTGGAAAAATTCCCATAGCGCTAAGCGAATGTTGGAGTTGTCGGGATGGGTCGCCGGTAAGCTGTTTACGAGTCGCCAGTCTTTGGGGCCTTTGACGCCAACGTCATCAATGAAGCTAAGGACATGGTGCGGTATCTCGGGTTGGAGGATGAATGTGATGTCATCATGGAATATAGGGACTGAGTTTGTCCAGCCCATCGGTAAGGTGACTAGGTGCAAGGCGCCAAACGGAGTTTGAAAAGTGGTGAGGTCACGGGAAGAAGGGTGTATGAGACGTTCATCGTAGCCAACGTAAAGGTCAAGGGTGGCGCCACAAATGCGCCCGGCAAAGGACTCGGCAACGTGGTCAGGGAAAGGCGGTACACCAGAGTGTCGTATTGTAACTCTATTCAGCGGCTCAAGACTGTGGACTATGCGTAGATTGCCGTTCTTTTTGAGGACACAGAACCAACGGGAGCGGTAAGAACTATTGGAGGGCTCATAGACGCCAGCCTTGATCTTGGTCCTAATGATTTGGCAGACCTCGGCTTCAATCCCAGGCGGTAACGGTCGGTTGTGCTCAGTCCACGGCACGTGAGGAATAGTCGGGATTACGACAGGCAGGAAGAAGTCTGTGTGGAGGCTGCCGCGTTCCGAGTCCTCCCAAGCAAAGGCTTTGTCTTGCTTAGCGACAAGATCGGTAAGGACGTTCAACTCATCTTTGGTCAAAAATCCTGTGTCGTGCTCCTTGGCGAACTGCTGCTGGCGTTCTGCGGTAAAACGTCCTGTGGGCTGAAAGGGTGGCGGATTCGGTGATAAGGTCGGCATGTCGGCAAGAGGGTCGCCAATGATCTGGCGCTCGATTCTAAACGTCTCGGGAGAGTGCGTAGCGATGGGTTTTGTTTTAAGCGCAACTGGCTTATATTTCTTTTTAACTTGTACCCCTTTCCTTTTGGGAGCGTTAGCTTGGTTATATACAGAGGTGGAAAGGGGAATCGTAGCCTGAGGGGCGGCAAGTCCAAGAACGGCAGGAGACAAGACTCCGGGAAGGGTAGTGAGATAAGTATCGGTAGACGCAATGTTCTGAAAAGATTCGGAAGCGGTAAGGTACAAGTAGGCAAGAGAGGAGTCGGTAATGTTTTGATTTTTCTGGAAAGGCTCTGCGTCGGTAGTGGGTAAAGTAGTTAAAACATCTTGGTCAAGAAAAGCAGTAGACATAACAGTTACAAGACCAGTTGAATGGTCATATTCCAGCGTTAGCGCCACATCTCCGTGATCGTTGCCAATCACCTCCTCGATGGTCTGTGAAAACACCGGTGGGGAGGCTCGTTGGCGTGTTGGTCGGTAAACTCTGGGGGCTTAGCGCGGGCGCCTTTTCGTTGTCCCCTAGGGAACGTTGGCACCGTTCGTCGGATTCCGGAATTGGGGTCGCTAATTGTTAAAGTGGTCTTGTCATCGGTAACTGTCTTGACGACTGATCACGCCAAGACGTCGAAGGGTCTGCCAAGTAGCAGGTCGTATGCTGGGGAATGTAAGATGTGTATTTGGAGGTAAAATGTAATGTCGCCAAGGGTGCACGGCACATTCTTGGCGAGGCCTAGGGATCGGTCTACTGTGCCATTAGCGCTCTGCATGTTTAGTATAACTGTAGGGTCATAAATAAGGCCCAGATCGTTAGCGACTTCGGCTGCCATAGAAATGATCTGAGACCCGCTATCCACAATCGCCTCTACCTCGTGCTTGTTGTCTACCGTTAGCGCGACGGAGCGAATAGCGTGTGATTCTTGAGCGACGGTAAGGATTGCGGGGTCCTCTCCATGGTCCACTGACCTAAGATAGGTCTTCACTGGATCCACAGAGGTGGCGTTAGCGATGGTGTCGGTAAGAGGTTCATCAGTGTTGGGAGAGTCGATGGTAACAGAGAAACCAGGAAGCGCATCGTCGAGTTCATCAACCTCGGCAACGGCTGTCGCCAAGGGTTGTCGAGGAGTGACTGCTGTCTTGACTTGGTTGCGGACGTTGGGAGCAATACTACAAAGTTCTTCTACTGATAAGGTGACGGCGGTTTTCATGATGCGGCTAAAGACATGATTTGATTTTTCTATGTCGAATATTGGCGTGGTAGGTCAGTAGCCACCCTCAGGACGTTTCTCGGGAGCGGCAAAGTTTCGTTGTGTGGGAGCATGATAACGGTCGGGGATCCCTGAGTAGGGATGGAGAGGCGGCAAGGGCGGGTCAGGAGCGGTAGCGGACGACGATGGTTCTGGAGCAGTAGCAGGGGTAGTGGCAGGCGGTGCGGCAGGAGCAGAAGTCGGTAGCTTGCTAGCAGGAGGCATTGGCTTATATCCTTTGAGAGGTTGTTTGGGCTGCTTAACTTCAACCCCATCAAAAACCTGGTTCTTTAGCGAATCCAGCTCCTGTTGGAGCTTGGCGATACGTTCTTCCCGCAAGAAAGTAGGATGATCGCCAACGCTGTCGAAGTGTAAGACCTCGTGAACCATTTGCTGTTGGGTCGCTTGTTCAGGGTCAGGGTTGGCGTTGCCAGAAAGCGTGCCGGTAACGATCTGTCCTGGGTTGCGCCTATGCCACTCATCAACTCGCTCCTGGAAGGACTTCTTGTCTGGGTAGTTGGAAATGATGGCGCCAGTAGTGAGAACTATCTTGCCGTCGATAGCCCGTCGAATTCTTCCTTGGCAAATATAGTTTTCTAAAGTCACGCAGCGTCCTCTAGTCATAGTGTGGCCAATTTCCCCACAGAAATGGCAAGGGCCATTAGCGGGTACATTAGCAGGTCGGTTAGCGAGATTGGTGGTAATCATAGTTTCGATACGCATCATAGCGGAAGCGACAGCGGCGGTAATGGCAGCGTTAAGGTCCTCCTTCTTAACGAAGTCGGCAACAGGAGGCGGGATGGGAATGATACCGTTAGTTTGCTCAGGTGGTGGGCTCGTCCTAGCGCGCTGCAGTCCAACGCCAGTGTCCGTTCCCTTGAGAACCCATTTACAGTTTGCTCAGGTGGTGGGCTCGTCCTAGCGCGCTGCAGTCCAACGCCAGTGTCCGTTCCCTTGAGAACCCATTTACTGGCTTCAAAGACGTCGGCAACGTTATAGGGCTCGTCTGGGTGATGAGCCTGGTGAACTATTTCTAGGCGACGAGCAATGCGAGTCCAAAGCGAAGTCAGGATGCCTTGTTGGAATAGGCGACGTTCCTCGTTAATGTATAGCTTGCCGTTCTGTACTAACCACCTAGCAATCTTTTGGAATTCGCGGTAATACGTGGAGAATGCGCCAAGGGACGATGTGCCACTGTTGAATGATTCCTGTACTAGTTTCTGCAGCTCGTTTACCGAGTATCGGGTAGCCTCCTCTGCGCCAGGGTACAGCTGGATCACTGCCGTCTTCCAGTCCTCATACGAAGCGCCTTGGGCTGGAACTGGCGGTGCGGCAGGGACAAAGGCGGCAAACTCGGTCAAACCTGTCCACGTCTCTGCCGTGTCATACGATACGTATCTTGCCGCGTACTCCTTCATCTGCGTATGGTCGGTAATGTTACAATCTCTGAATAAATACTCCAACTCCTTGAAATACTGGGAGAGCTCCCGTGGCTTGGACTCGTCCCATTTTGGTGCCGAGAAGTGGTTGCGTGGCGGCATGCGCTGGACTTGTTGTTCCATGGCGACGGTGGTAACGAGTTCGGTTAGCGGTAGTGGGGAAGGAGTTCTAGAGATTGGCGACGGGGTAAGAGAAATGAGTTGAGAAAGAGGCGTTAGCGGAGTAATGGGAGTGACTGGTTGCGGTACGGTAAATGGCGACGCTAAGGGGTCGTCGGCGCTATAATCGAGGGAATGCGGGAAGAGATCAGGAAATGCGTCTACAGTGGCGTTCTGTAGTTCCTGTGCAAGAGAGAGACCCGGTAAGGCACCAGGTGGTTGTGGAGTTGATGGGTGGGAAGGAGCTATGCCTTCTGCCGACTGGTCTAGCAGGCGGCGCCTACGTTGGAGACGGGTTTCTGGCGGAATTCTGCCCTAGAGATCCCTCGCGGTGGGCTCCAATTTGATGACGCCCAAAGTTTGGTCAGCAACAAATGTAACTATAGTGTTACCATACCAAGAGTTTGCGTTGGGCGCGCTATAAGTGATGAGAGGAGTCCCGGGCAGGTCCCAGAGAACGCGCCTGTGAAAATGGGTAAAAGTCGGTAAGGGAGTCGGCAAGTGTAAAGCGCTAAGGTAAAGCGCTTATGAAAGAGCAGTAAGCGAACACGGCAATGTGAGCGGCAAGAGCACGGTATGCTTAGCGAAGTCTAAGCGTCGATAATGCCTGCCGTAGTTGCAAGGTGCGAGTATGTCGAGTGTTGGCGAGCATCTGCAACTGCCGATGAGTTTGACGTTGCCGACCGTAGCGTAAATGAGCTCTTGAGCATAAGGGAGACTGAGGAAAGGGGAGTAGTGAATTCTGGTCTATTGTTCGATTCTTGTATGTATGTACAAATCGGTAAGTACTTTTATACTACAATGAGTTCGCTGTCGCCAGTGGCTAATGACGCCAGAGTGCGGTAAACTGGAAAATTTCATAGGGGTAGCTCCAACCAATGAGTTCGCTGTCGCCAGTGGCTAATGACGCCAGAGTGCGGTAAACTGGAAAATTTCATAGGGGTAGCTCCAACAGTTTCAGATCCCTACCGTCCATTCAAGAGCCTTAGCGACGCCAGGCGACAGATCGTGAAGCTAAACCATCACTCCATCACCCTTCTGTCCGTCAGAGCACCTAAGCGATGTCAGGCGCCAAATCGAGACGCTAAGCGGTGTCAGACGCCAAGGTCAAACGCCAAGCTGTCCGTCAGTTTTTGATAGATCATCAGGCTTCTCGCTAAGCGCTGTCATTAGTGACTGATGCCATCTGTCAGTTGTCATTCTTGCTGCCGTCGGCGCTATCACTGATCGGATCTGTTTCTTGCCGTGCACGGCTGTCAAATATCGCCAAAATTGGATAATTAGCGCGTGCTAAGGTATTTTGAGTTGATGCCGTGTTGCCGTCGCCTGCCATTGATGCGCTGATCCTGTATGGGGTCCTATTACCGGCACCAGTATATTTTGACTTGCTGTAAAATACGGCTTGTGTGATGCTGCAGTAATTGCACGTTTAATTGAAGAGGATGTTGACCTTCCTGACGGCTGGCCATCCTTTGTTTATGTACTCGCACTCAGGCACGTAATATTTACTATGGAGCGTGCGAGTTGTCTCTACACATATAATGTACTCCGTCCATTGATCGTCTTACAAAACCATGTTTGTACACTCCACTACTCGAAAAGATATGTATCAAGTTGTGTTCTTCACTTTGGTGGTGGCAAGTTCTATTCATTTCCTGTAGAGGCAGTTAGTCCGTATATGTCTGCCGGTCATGATCACGTCCTGGTAGAGCAGGTGTTCAAATATGTTAATCATGTAGATGCCAGCAGTCTCGCATCATATCCTGTGACAAAAGGCTTTGTGCATGCGCAAATACCTGTACGAGAGTTAATCAACCACTTGTCTATAAAAAATATCCGTCTGGTTGCCCGCATGCACGGCATCAGTATGAGTAGTTCTATACTGAAGGAAGAATTACCCTTGAAGTTTGATGGTCACAGTTGCCCATCATGCGTCATCAACACTATGGTGTTATGGTCTGAACCAGATAAACAAACCAGAGACGCAGCATGGTGGGCAATCACCCATTGCACATGTAAACAGAGAAGATCCTCATATTCTTGTTGTCACGGTACTCATAGACATACCCATAAATCCACATGCATTGAACAAAGCATTGCCATACCTCTCGAACAAGAATATACGGATCTGGATGAAAGTGTAGTATTTCCACCACATCTGCTTAGTAAGTTGCAAACCATGGATATTGTAGGAAATTTTTGTTCTGGCACAGGACAGAGATACATGGAGGAAGCAGGTTGTGCAGTGTGTGGTCTCCTACATCCTGTAGCCGATATGAATCCTTTCAAGAGTATGAAAGGTTATCTAGATGTCCTCTGCATTCCAGGAGTCACCAAAATAGAATGATTATCCGATACGGATCATGTTAGGGAGCTGAGAGGACCGGTAATTGATCACTTGTGTAAACATGTTTGTCAATTGTGCAGACAGCAATTGTTCAATGGGCTTGTTCCAAAAAACGCGCTAGCCAATGGCTTTTGGATTGGCCCTATACCTGATGTGTTAAAACACCTTAATTGGATTGAACAGATATTAGTTGCTAGGGTAAGAAAGTCCTTGTGTTACACTCATGTTTCAGCCTCTAGTCTGAGCAAGATGAAGGCGCATCTTATTGCTTTCGAGTCACCTATTCAGAAGGTATATCAAGTCCTTCCACCTCCTGTAACCGACCTCGATGATGTGATCGCAATTTTATTTTCTGGTCCTTGCAAGCCATCTGCTAAGGAGTTACAGAGGCTACCTCTGCTCGTGAGAAGACGGAATGTTCAGCGTGCGTTAGAATGGCTCAAACTTAACCATTCTTCATATAGCGATCTGGAAATATCGTACAGCAACTTAGAGGGATATCCTGAAGATGTTCCTCCTGTGTCCATTGTTCATCGCCAAAGCGCTGACGAGGCTGGTACGATAGACCCACCGGTACATGAAGATAATAAGGACACTGGTGTCAATGCGGGCGATTGCCCCTTTGTTGTCCACGGCCTCACAAATGATGCTTTATCAGCCAAGACTACAGATGAACTTAAAGGCCTTGCACTGCAACATTGGATGTCTAACGGAAAGGCTCTGCGTATTGGTCATTCTACATACCCCAAAAATACATTCGGCGATCTGGATTTGTATCCACAAATGTTTCCTTGGCTATTCCCCTATGGTCTGGGTGGCATAGGTGGTAACAAGTGCAGTGTATCAGTGCGCGCTCATAAAGCCAACTTGCTTATGTATCATGATAAACACTTTCAAACAAATACTGGATTCCCATTCGCTGCTTTCAGCCATGTACAGGTAAAGGCTGCTACTAGTGGAGGCTATCTAGCAACATAATGTGCAAACTTTAACGACATATCTGACTGTCTTACAACTGTCAATCCAAAAGTCTTTTCTGACCTTTCACAAAGAATGGCAGCTGGAGATATAGTGAAGCCAGTTACAGAGAATGAAAAAACTTGTTTCCATGTAATAGATGACTTGGATGTAATTTCTGGTGGTGTCAAAGGGTCTGCTGTTTCCAAAAAACACATGCGGAATGAGATCTGGTCCCTTGTCATAAGCGAAGGTGCTTCTTCTTGGTATATCACCTTATCGCCTGCCGATGTAAAACACCCTATATGTCTTTATTACGCAGATAGCAAGACGTCCTTCACGCCATCTGTGCCCTATACTTCGGACGATGCTTACCATCTTATATCCAAGAATCCTGTTGCCGGCGCACGTTTCTTTCATTTTATGATAAAGCATTCATCATCCACGTATTAGGAACCAACTCGGATAATCCAGGATTGTATGGGCATACTTTGGCATACTACAGTACCGTGGAGCAACAAGGTAGACTTACTCTCTATTTACACATGCTTTTGTGGATTCGGGGAGGATTAACTCCAGATGAAGTCAGGGAAAAAATCATGGACCCGTCATCAGGTTTTCAAAAGGCTATCGTAGAATATCTAGAATCAGTACATTGAGGCGATTTCTTGACTGGAGCACTGGAAGACGTCAAAAAGCATATATCGTTGAATAAAGCTGCACCGAGATATACAGATCCCACTAGGTCGCTTCCGGAACAGCCGTCCATTCCTTGCAAAGAAGAATGCTCATTGTGCGCAGCGTGTGATAATGCAGCAGGATGGTGGGATCGCTTCTGTCATACGGTGGATGATCTGCTGTACCGATCAAACATACATACATGTACTTCCACTAAGGACAAAAATGGCATACAGAAAAAAAATAAGGAACATAAAGGATGTCTTGATAACCCGTGGGGTAAATGTAGAGCAAGATTCCCTCATCCATTGTATGCGCACACAGAAGTTGATCCGACTACTGGTGCTTTGAACATGCGGAAGACGGAACCATGGCTCAATATGTTTACAAGTCCTCTTACTTACCTGTTTCGATGCAATACTGACGTAACAAGCCTCCGCTCTGGTATGGCCATCAAGACTGTTTTGTTGTACGTCACTAAATACGTTACAAAGCCCACTCTCAAAACATGCACTGCATTTGAGGCGGTTGCTTTGATATTCACTAAACATGCAGATATACTGAACGGTCCACTTAATCGTCAAGAGAAAGCCTGCACGCTAATGACCAAGATAGCTAATGTTCTTAGCACTAAAACGGAAATGGGATCGCCAATGGTTTGCATGTATCTATTAGGCAATCCTGATCATTATACTGACCATAACTTCTCGAATTTGTATTGGCCTACTTTTGTTCGAGAGGCCAGACGTTCTTGGGCGGACAATGCTGCTGACCAGTTATATGACAAGTTTTCCAATAAGTTGGCAATAATTAAGAGACAAGGACGAGTGATAGGGCTATCACCTGTATTTGATTATATTTTCAGAGGACTGGAGTTGGACTGAATGACTTTGTACAAGTGGTCGTCGAGATGTAAGAGAGTAAAGTTGACTAACAGAACACGTAATATATTGGTTGATGATGATGACATATCCCTTGGTGGAATGAAAAACATGCAGGGTTCGGTGGTTATTAAATTCTCAACTCGTCATCTGCTTTCCGATACTCATGGTACTTATGTGTATCCTCCTTTATGTAGGTGTGTCCCTAATTTAGTAGGCAGAAATTTACCTAGGAAGGATCAAGGGGATAGAGAGTACTATTGTGCGACCATGTTAACGCTTTTCAAACCTTGGCGTACAGGACATGACCTTAAAAATACTGGAGAAACGTGGGATTCAGCTTTTGAATATACATCCTTCAATAAGTGTCAACTCACATTGCTCAAGAACATGAACATACGATATGAATGCTTAGATGCGGCTGACAACTTTTATGCTCAGCTGAAGAGCAGAGGTGTATGTCTTACTAATTCAACGCTGACCAGAGACGAACTATCTGACATGATGCAGCAGGACAAAACCGAAAACTTTGAGGACATGGACGATATAATTGCAGGTGTTGATGAAGAAGCATCCGCTGTGTTTGGCAAGAAAGAATTAAAACATAGATCTGATATGCTGCAAATGTCAACAACTATGGCAGATCTGGGGTGGAGAGATCCTATAATGGACCAGGTGTTTCCTCAAATCGACGCCGTTGAACCTATGAATGAAGAACGTAACTCTTCTTACTGGAAAGCTGTTGTTACAGCGAAGCGGGATGAGGTGCTGAAAAGCCAAAATTCCAGCATACCTGCATGCAGTGGTAAGTTACCAGGCAGCATACCAGAACTACTGGGACATGTCAACGTAGTAGATAGGAAGTATCTTCAGAAAATATATGTGGACGATAAATGGGAACCTACTATTACTATTATATCTTCAGACTATGGGCTGAACGAAGAACAGCTAAGAGTGTTCCGCATTGTGGCTAATCACGCAACATTGTATATGCCTGAGCAACTTAAATTGTATATGGAAGGAATGGGGGGCACTGGAAAAACCCAGGTGCTCCGAGCCCTCATCAAGTATTTTGAAGCTAGAGGAGAGGCATATTGTCTGGCTGTGGTTGC